>JJOG01006389.1:0-12429 GCA_000715275.1 Gyrodactylus salaris
TTCACATGTTGGGTTATAATGGGGGAGGAATGTTTTGAAACTATTTACAAAGTCAATTTGTTTCAAGGAGGGAGGAGACCGGAATATGTCCTTGAAATATGTTTACTTTGTAAATAGTTTCTAAACCTTCCTCCCCCATTATAACCCAACATGTGATCCCGAAGAGAGTTAGACTCGGCTATGAAACTTAAATCTAAGAAAAAAAAATAATGCATATTTAAATTTTTATTTTGCATATTTTGGGTAGCCCTACTCATAATTTACGTCATTATTTCGATTCAAAAGAGTGATTCCAAAATAACTGCAAAATACTTCTAAAGAGGTTTTGAAAATTCACTACTAGAAATGTGAATAATCTTAAATATTACATTTTTTATACCTTTTATTAAATAGGATACTAAGACTGGAATTAGAGATTTGATTGTTATTGTACGAATATAAAAAAAAAATAAGTTATTGTTTTCGAGATATTCTCTAGAAAAAAAGTGAAAAGAAAGTATTAATTAAAAGTTTCAGAGTAGTACTATGAGACAAGATTTATCATTGGAAAATAAAGATGAGACGTAAAATAAGAGTTTTGACCTGTATAGTTTTGAGTAGTACAGACTTTTTGTTATTAAACTTTAATGACGCAATGGGGATAAGTGCAAAATGCTAGGTTGCAAGCAAGGCCAGGAATAGTGATTCAATAATTTTATATTTACTCGTGAAAATGCAGGGATATTAATAAGGATTAATAGTGTTATTTATCATCAAGAACGGGAATCACTCTTCCTCTGCCATAGACTCATCGATGGTCAGTCTCGATTGGCTGAGAATCGTTTCGTTGGCATCAATGAGTGAGTAGTTAAAGGTTTGATTGCAGACACTGAAATAATAAAGAGAGGTTATTCATAGTTGATCGCTATAACGCTGCCCGAGTTAGAACGCTTAAATAGGAAACAGTCCGCCGAAGTTTTGAGAGATTTAAGTGATCGTTACTAGGGCGTCTATTATTTGGAATTCTTCAAAAAGATCTTTCTATTTGCTCAAATATATTCCATCAGTAATTAATTTTGGTAATATTTCGTCTTTTTTTCTAAAGTTTTGTTCTTACATTACATGAACAACTGATCAATAAAACCGACATCCGAGAGTCTAGAAATGCTCCTAGAAGATGCCTTTTTTGAAAGCAATAGATTTTTGAGCTCCAACAACCAATGAAATGCACGCAAGTGTCAACTTTTTGTTGGCATATTGACCAATGATCAGGATTTGCCAATTACAAGAAGTAGGGTTCTGATCTGAGATTTTTTACAAAAGTAATCAGCAACAAACTAAAAAAGCTTGATACCCTAATTATAAGGGGACTGCTTTTTGATGTAACCTCTTTTAGATCGAGCACAATCGTAATCTAGACATGATTTTAGCGGAATAATTTGATTGAACAGAATATATCGATATTTCCATCCAGTAGCGAGAAAATCGATGGCGGTCATTTGAATTTATTTTTTCTATGGATTTTTAACACATCCGAGTTTCGACAATAGTTAGAGCGCTCGAAAGATGGAAACAGCTTCAGAATTAGTTCTTCGTCATATAATTGAGCAATCTAAAGCGATCCCTCGTGATCTTATTTCAAAAAGCAGTGCCCTACTAATTATTGATAAAAGTTATTTAGGGAAATGTTTAGACTTACTCTGCATTACTAAGCCGGCTGTTCTGCTTGCGAATATCTGATAGAATGGCGCGATACGACTTCGAGCGTGGCAAGTCTTGAGGATTCAAGTTCTCAGCGTTGTAATCTCTGGCATGCCGGCGACTGGGAGTCTTACCCTGGGATTCGTAACTGGTGAAGGTCTCCCTGAGACGTGTGCCGGTCGTGGTCCTCGCGGCTTCTATTTGGCCTGTGATGTCATCCAATTGGCGGTTGAACTAAATTAGAGATTATTCAACTATTCAAGTCAAGGATGGGTCCTCAGTCCTTTTCAACTTGGAATATATATTGGAAATTATCTTTTCTCGGGTACTTTTAATCCTAGAATTGAGTTTATTCCTCTCGTCACTAAGATTAGAAAGTGATTGCACCTTTTCAATCAACAGTGAGGTGTTGAAATGTCTAATTAAATGTTTTTTTGATATTTCTCGAGTGTAAATTTAAACAAATTCAACTTTTCATCAAGAGAATATCTTGAGAAAAATAATGCGTAAAATTACTCACTTCAGACGTATGAAGGTCGGTCTTTGTCTTGACCCCCTGGAGAATATTAGACAAATCCTCACTGTAGTCATAGTCAACCAGCTTCCCTTCCAACTCCGCCAAGTCCCGGCAACCTCTCACGCCGCTATTCTTGTAATCGGCCCAGGCACTCTGTCCATCTCTAGAGTTGCCCTCCAATAAGCCCTTCTTCTTTAGGAGAGATGCACAAAACTGTGACACCTCATCGATATTCTTCTTCACCGACTCCTTCCACTCTTCATTGAGCATGACCACAGATGTCTTATTGTCAGTGGCTATTTCGTCTTTGCATGTGTTGAGGGCTTCGATCTCGGCCTCTAGCCTGGATAGGTCCTCCTTGGCCGAGGTAATATTCTCAGAGTGACTCGACATTTGAGTAATGCAGTCGGCGAGGTCAGAGTGGAAGATCTCTTCCTTCTTCGTGGACCCTTGGGCGAATTCATTAAGGGCTGAGCGCTGCTGTTGGAGGAATGCGTCGCGGTGTTTGGCCTGAGTGGATATGTGATCGCGGAGGGATCCGATCTGGGTAGTGGTCTCTTGCACCAGAGAGGCTTGGACGTTGATCTTGTCTCGGAGTGCCGATGCGAGGCTGTTGAATCGCTTAGTCTACAAGGGTGATGGTTTTAGAAAAGTGGGATTTAAACCTTTCGCTAAGAATATTCGTTTAGATATGTTACACTCAGTGTTTAATTTTTCTTCATCTTTCAAATGATTTAACATTTTTTTGAAATATGCCAGTTTTCATTTTTATGCGGAATGATTTCAGGGTTGAAAAAATATTTAAACCATGAATTTTACCAGAAATGTGTATATTTTCAGTTCAAAATATGTAAAATAATGCACTTATCTAAAATGAATAATAGATCGTACGAATTGTAATGTAGGTTATGATAAATAAAGAAATATTCTAATTTAAGAAAATATGGTGCTTTGAGTTCTCTGTTGTGAATAGCTCATCGTCGCGAAGCACGCATTCGCGAAAAGATTCTTTGACATATCGACTCATTTTTGTAAATGTGAAAGAAAATGAACTTGTTGCACTCACACACCTTGGATCCTACCCATTTTGTTGCGCATACATACATGCACATCATAGGCCCTACAATCTAGGGTCTACATTCTTTCACATATTATGTGTTATAAAACATGGTCAATAGACTATCAAATGTGCTATTCATATTTAAAGGATGTCTTTCTAATAGAAATTTTCTATCCAGAAATCGTAAAAACTATAAAAAATGATGTAAGAATATACATATTTTGCTATGAAACTTTTTTTCTTCATAATGAAACCACGAGAATCGAGATATCAAAAAATATATAATGCATTTGGCAGCCCTTGCCGTGACAGATAAACGATGAAAGTGATACAATTCCCGGCTTAAAACTAGCCTATTCTCAATCATAATTCGGTAGTGTTTCTCACATGATCGTCGATCCTACTCAAATGGGTGTTCATGACCTTTTCAAGATTCTCGCACGACTCTGTCGCAGTCTTGAGGTAGACCTTTTGGCCAGAGAGAAAGTCTTGGACAGACTTTTCATCGCCAGCAAATACACTTTCGATGAATGAGAGACTTTCAGCTTCCTTGGCAACTAGCGACTCCTTGAGCTGGGTGAGGCTCTTGGTAAAGTAAACCTTGTCTGAGTTGATTTTATCGATGAGGCAACGTTGGTCCTTGTCTAAAAATGTGAAGCAGAATTAGATAATGAAATACACTGGGAGATAATGCGTTGTAGAGAATTCCCTAAACCCTCAACTCTACAGGATTTTTTTATAGATTTGATCAAATTAGAACATACTTAACTCAGAAAAAATAATCCAAGGAAAAAAGGGTCGCGACAAGTTCTAATTTCTTAAGTAGGACTGATCGTTGGGGAACACAAAATATGCAAAATTAAGATTGTAGGACTACATAGTGGTATGAGTTCTTTCATCAAAAATATTTTTGTGTACAATTCTATACTCTATCAATTACAAGTACGCGCATAGATAATTCAACTCACCTAGAAGGCTCAAGATCTCTTCAAGATCCTCATTCACAGAGCCCTTGAGGGAGGTGAGTGGTGCCATTATGCTGTCCAGTTCATTCTCAAGGATTTTCGGAATTTCTTTGGTGTAATTTTTCTAAAGTAAAAAATCTATGAATTGTAGAAAAATTATTTTCAAGTGGAAGGTTAAAATTTAGATTTCAATATTCATCTTGAGATACTCGAAAAACATACACCTGAGGTGTATTAAATTCTCAACCTCTGATAATATTAGATTAATCGTAGTTGCCCTACCCATCAGTAGTATCAAGATATAAAAAGGAACCAAGATAATGGAAGCGAACCTTATTCAAGAGTTCCACATCTGTCAGTCTATCCACCTTCTCGTAAAGTCTTCCCACATCAGAGACACTCATCTCGGTGGTGCTGATTAGTTCGACGGCTGTTTTGTGGAGTTTAATCTCATTGCGACGATGGATTCTGCGTAGTTCATTCGTCTCGTTTAACTGCATCCCAACGACCTTGAGGTTCCTCTCCAGGTCCCTGATGTTGCCGACAAGTTCGTTGCATTCATTTTGATACTTGAGCTTTTCGTCTTCGGTGAATTTAAAGGTTTTACTCATTGACTCCAATTCTTCCTCGAGGAATTCACGACGTTCCTCGATTAGGCTGGGGGTATTTTAAAAGAGAAATCAACTCTGTTTGGTTAAGAGAAAATTAATAAAGTTTTTGTTTTATCGAGTCACAAGGAACTTTTACAACTCTGGAGATTCAACTCACTTTATGCGCTCACGTTGCATCTCCAGCTGTTCATGCATAGTCTTGTAGTTTTCCTCGTCGATGAAGAAGCCCTTCTTAGTCCTGGCAGCGTCCAGGTCCTTGCGGAGCCTCTCGACGAGCATATTGTAATTACGAAGCATTTCATTCTTGCTCATCTTTTGGTTGACCTCCGGTTTGTTCTGGATACTCTTGGCCCTATTGGCGTATTCCAGCGTGGATAAGGTCTCTTCAAGGCAGGAACTACACGGATTAATTGTAGCAATGATGGAGGTTTTGGTGGAACCGCCAAGAGAGTCCTACACATTTTTACAAATTCATTGAAGGAAAACTTTAAATGATATTCAAAGGAAAATATAGGCGTGGGTTAAAAAGAATAGTCAAGTGTGTGCAATACAAAAGAAGATAAAATTCTAAATTTTATCAACTCTCTGTGGATTCTTGATGATTCAAATCGTGGAAAGACACTAAAAGTTATCTTTAAATCAAAACTAGCGTAAAATTAGAGCAAAAAATGTTTAGAAAGCCTTATTTGTTGCAAATTTTTGTCTTCAAAGATTACACAGGGGGAAATGGGTTCCTTTTTTAATTGCAGGTAAAATGAGACCAACACCATCGGACAGAGAATTTAATTTTGTTCAAGAATCTTAAAAAAAAATTATTTTCCTCAAAAAAACTTTTTTGGGTAAAAATATGACCTTTCATCGTTAATTGAACCGTATACAGAAATCTAAAATTGACAGATACATAAAATTGTATTTAAAAAACTCAAAAATAAATTTTCTAAAATATGAAAAATAAATCAAGTTTTGAATCACAAAAAAATCATCATTGTAAATGATTGGTGTTTTAATTTATGACTTAAAATTTGATTTCTAAAATGATAAAATATGAAAAAAAGAATGGTTCCTATTAATACTCCCTATGTTTTAAACCCTACATGCTTAAAGGGCAGAAATATTTATTCATTTTATAATGTACATCGAATGTATTGTAAGAAATAATGATGTGTAATGATTATTTTTATTGGTTATCCACACTTTATATCAATCATACATAAGACACATGAATTGAATGTTCTTCAAGACCGAATAAGCCCAGCAGCAATCCCATAATTCAAGTTTGATATGAAATCTCAACATTCGAGTGATTTTCATCTAAAAATAATCTAATCTTGAACAAAAAAGGGTGAAAAAAGGCTTCAGTATCTCGGTACCCTAACTATTTGAATAATTCAAAGAAGAAATCATTTTTTTGATCAACTAAAAATTGAATCTAATTGAAATTACTTTAAAAGTTGATGAGAGCAAATGGACTCACCTGTAGAATGCGTGTAAGTTTACTCTCCCGATATGGAATGTGAGAACTGCGATCCACAAGGGAGGTGATAACCCTACCCAGCGTCAAAAGACTCTGATTAATCAAACCCGCCTCGCGAGCCCTCTTATCGATTGCGCCAGACCGTCCAATGTTCTCACTGCCGGCCAAGTCGACAAGGTTGAACTTGCCAATCCTCAGGAACTCCTCCCCGCTGACCTTGTTGATCTCCTTGATGTGTACACTGATCATGAAAATGGAATGAGACCGTGAGGACTGAAGGTTCAGTTTCGTTGCGGCAGTCTGTCGCTTAGAGAGACCCTTTTCTATTATGGCATAGACGCTGTTGCGATCCTCAACGTTAATCTCTTGGAGGTTCTTTATTGTGACAGATCCTTTCCGCTGGGTGTCGTCAAAGATTTTGAGGGCTGTGGTGTCATCCTTATCAGAGAGGAGATCGTACAGCTCTTCGTTGTATAACTCGAGAAGGGAGACTCTAACGGCAAAATCTTCTTCCTAGAATTTAAAGCTGATTGATTATACACTAATTTAATGAATATTTTAAGAGTACTTTCAAATGATATGAAATTTTATTTTGGATTAAATTTTTTTCTAAATGACAAAAGAACTCACAGATTCTTGAAGCTTGTGAAATATTTCAGAAACAGCTCTAGGGATCATGCCGATGCAAGGATCGTCTTCCCAGGTATATCTAAGTCTGTCACTTCTTTCACCGGTCATTGTGAAAGTTTTTCCAGTGCCAGTCTGTCCATAAGCAAAAAGGGTGCAGTTATAGCCAGCGATGACTTCGCTGACTAGAGGAGAGACCATTTGCTTGTAAATGTCACTCTGTTTAGAGCGGAAATCAAAGGAGTAATCGAATTTGTAAGTCCTCGTGGTTGAAGTGCGGTCTTCGACGAGAACACGACCCTCGCGTGACTCCTTGACAACATTCTTCTCTTTGCACATTTCGCATTTGGACATGGGCCTGCATCTTACGCCAACTTTGATGCATTGACCTCGATTAAGTGACATTTAAATTGCTATATGTTCAAAATTTGAATTATTTAGTAGTTGCAATTCAAACAACAATCCTGAAAGTATTTTTGTTTGATTGTTTACACGATATTTCAAAATAGGTCATTATGAATTGTGATGAAAATAAGAACTTGTTCTTGCAAGTCTCTAGAATAGCCCTGGTTATCTATTTGATGAAAAAATATGAAAATGATGTTGATAAAGTTCACTCTCAACTCAGAGATAATCTCATTTTAGTTGACAAGGTTCAAAAATCGATTTTTCTATCTCTTCTCCAACCAAAGGAACGTTGCAATGATAAATCTTTGGTTCTTTTACGACCTTCCAAACTTGGAATGATAAAAAGTATAAACTTTGGCGTCAACTCTGCTTTTGATTTGGTCCACTCACAATTATCAAATTTCCTCTCACAGAAACAAGTCAATAGAAGGTACAAAAATGTTATGCAATCCCTCCTAAATGAATTAGTTACTTCGAATTTAGAAACCCGTATGATTTTTTTAGCTGCTTTAACAAAATTATCCCCGGTAATCTTCATTCAAGAAATTGGGCTAATTCACAAAGTAATTCTACTTTCTAGTTTTGAAAAACTCTCATTGCAAAATGAAACTGATAAAAAATACAAAATATCAATGATATACTTTATAAATAACCTAATTAAGATTATCGATACAAATAACACAGACATTCTTCTCTTTGTTGAATTTATAAAAAACCAAAAGCCCCTGATAGATAAGGAAATGAAGGGGCCTGTTCGGGATATTTATCTAAGCACTAGAGATAAAAGTGCTTGGTTAAACTACACCCTACTCGATTGAAATATACTCTGAGCATTAAAATCTTATCTTCTTCTTCACTCACTCAATTATTAGTCTTGACCCCTTTGAGGGAGAGTATATAAAGGAGACAAAATTAGTATTAATTTCTTGTCACTTCCCTGCTCCTATCAAGACGTACTCACAGCATGTCAGACTTGATTCCTCATGATACGACACACGACAAGACTAGCTCTAATGAAGATGAAAGAACCCTAGCTGTACGCGCCAAATAAATAATCTTTTAGTACTTTCTTCGCTACATGGCTGTGAAAAAGTTAAACTTTCGAGCTGGAATTAGTGAACAAAACCGGGAATCGATCGCAAATGTAATCTCCATCGCTCAGATTTGCTTTCCAAAGAGCTCTACCAAGTTCATTCGTAAGAAACTGAGAGATGCTCTGAAGCTGACTAGGCGACGCCCTAGTGATTCCCTAGTCTTTCCAAACTATTCATCAAGTCGGATCTCTTTGTCGGTCAGAAAGAAGCTTGAGGCTGCAATAGCAAAGACTGAAGACATTTCCTTAGAGAATAAGGAATCCGTCGCTGACGAGTAGGTGGAAATTTTAATCTTTCAATTCAAGAAACCCAATTTTGGCTTTGATAAATAAAGAAAAGAGAGAGAATGCGCGATCTGGAAAGAAACCAGAAGAAGGCATTATAGATCAAGTTCTGGGTAAAAGTAACACGAGCTACTCAGATATAGCATACAGCCAGGGAACTACCAATGTGGATACAAATATGAGAGTTGGTTGTTTTAATTACAATTTTAGCTGGTATCAAGTTTAACGCAGACACAATTAAATGAGATGAGTCGATTACTCATAGAGGACCTAAGGAAAAGGGCAAATAATATGCTTTTAATGGCTAACCAATTGGAACTTATAGTGAATAAATGTAAAGAAAACTTGTAACTAAGTTTATTTTTTTAAACAGATGATAAATGTTTATAATAAATGTTGAACTATTACCTTAATCTTTCATGAATTTTAATTCTAAATAGACTTTTGATCGAGAAATGAACAAGAAAATTTTATTTTATAAAAATAGTTTGATATCTTTTAGCAGCGAACTTGAAAAGAATGATAAGTTTATGATTTAAATTCAAAATATCTCCAACTTGGAGACTCCAAGATTTGTTTTACTTTATAGAAAATTAATTCGTGAATGATTTTGTTTAAATTGAAGAAGGAAATTGTGAAATTACAAACGTCAAGATATGTCAAAAGGGAAGCTAGTAGCTGTAATGGGTGATGAAGACACCTGCACAGGTTTCCTACTCGGAGGAATTGGAGAGCTAGACAAGACTAGAAAGCCAAACTTTTTAGCTATTAGCAAGGAAACCCCCTTGAGTGACATTGAGGAGGCATTCCAGACATTTACCAACCGTAATGACATTGCCATTATTCTCATCGTACAAAATGTAGCAGAAATGATACGTCACCTGATTGATGAATATCGACAGCCGATACCAGCAATCCTTGAGATTCCTAGCAAGGATTGTCCTTATGACCCAACAAAAGATTCCATTTTGAAAAGGGCCAAGGGTATGTTCTCTGGAGAGGATTTGAAGTAGATAAAGTAGGAGTTCAGTTGATCTTTCATTGCATAATATCATCTATTTATTTTTGATCCAAATCGTATTTATTGATTAATAAATTATAATTTTCTTAAATTTCATCGACTTTTTTAAAATACAAAACTTCTATTCTCAAAAAAGATCTCGAAAATTGGACTAAATAAAACAAGATCGTTAACAGAATCTTTCTGCTAATTTTTAAATTTCGAAAGGATACGTTGCAAAGTTATGACATTCAATTATTCATCCTTTCGAAGTAAAAATAATGCAGATTTTCTTTAAAATTGGCAGAAAAATAATGATTATTTAATAATCGCTAATTATTTTTCAAACGGAAGCTAAAAATGATAGAATATTTAGAACTAGCAAGCTTCATTATGATGCATGAAAAGGATTTATCATGTCTTTAAATCTGACAGCATGTATCTACTTATAAGTAACATGTAATTCAGTAAATTTTAACTAAAAAAATAGTTGAATATTTTTTTACCCAAGTTTAGTAGGACTAAATGAGTAGCCTTACTTATGAGTATGAAAAGCAGACAAGTTAAATAAGCCTAAAGTACCTCATGCTATCCTCATTATTGAAAGGTTTCTTGTTGTTGAGAAAAATATATTCTGCCCGGGCAGCATCTAGAAGTTATATAAAGGATAAATCTTATTTTCAATGTTACATCCATGAAGAATGTCATCAATCTTTTTTGTATTCTGCAAAAGAATCTTTGAGAATTCAATTGCATTCCCTGAGAGCTCCTTCAGAGTGGCAGGGGACCAGGATTTGTCGAATTTTCTTATTAGGGAATTTATGACATCATTTCTGCCTGGCGTTAGTCCGAGAAGAATCTAGAATTAGAGTTTTCCAAAATCAATAAGCATTCTATGAAATTCAAATTTTTTTCAAACGTTCCATCTAACCAATGAGATGACCTTATTTTCCTTGCTCAAATTTGATTGGATGATTATTGCAAATAAATCTGAATATATTTATTTCTGCACACACTACGCATTAGGCCACTGCTAATTGAAAAAGGTTTATCCAGATCTCACAGTCTTGAGAAATATAGAGGTTGCTCAAAATATTTCTTCAAATGACCCCAATTATCTTTTGGATAAGCACTACTCATAAGTAAAAATGGTTAAAAAATCTGATTTGATCAACTAAAAGTTTATTTTTGTATTCAGAGATAATCAAAATTTTTTTTTATAAAAAGTGGACGAAAAAAGTGATTCATCACAGCTCTATTTTTAAAAAAAGAAGTGTTTTTCTACGTACGAGTAGTGCGTATCCAAAAGATAATTTTCATCGAATTTGTATTCAGCAACCTCTATATTTCTCAAAACTGTGAGTTCTGGATAAACTTTTTTGCAATTAGCAGTGGCCTACTACGCATACTCAATGACTCATTGACAATGAGTATCACTCATTTTCATTATAAGTTGGAATGCATGAAAAATACTCATTATTCATTTTAAAATTTAAAAAATCGATCTAGCTGTCCCGATCGCAGTGATAAAGTTCTCTATTGAGCTTTTGGAGAATTTTTGAGTATAAATTTAACAAGATCTGATCGACATCGTTAATCTAAAATATATCTGAATAATAAAACTTTGTAACCGTTCATCTCAGGAATTCCTGATTTTTCTTTAATTTTTAACAGATTATTGTCAATTTAGCCGGAACCTAGTAATATATACAAATCTTTATCTATTTATAGATCTTGGTTTCAGAGTAGATCGATCAGTAGAGTATAGATCAATGAAATATTTATTCTCTACAACAATTCTATTAATAAAAAAACATTTAATGAATTTTAATACGTATTAAATTGTAGTAAAATTACTATCAAAATTCATTCATAGTTTTTTCTCAAGAACTATTTACTACATTGAAAGATTATTCTGCTTAGACTCAAGTTTAGTGGACCATGCTCCTTCACGCAGTATCCAAGGAAAAGCCTAACCCGCGAAATACAATTGTGCACTGAATCTCATTTTTAAAGAAGACCTGTTCGGATTGAAAACTAGTAGCTCTCATACACACATAATATGAATCAAGAGACGATAATAGTCATCATCATAAAATTTCAAATTAATAGAAGATCATTCTTTTACCAATAGATAATATGAATAAACACAGCGAAATTATGTCAATATTTTAGATGACACTGTTGAAATTAAAAGTTATTCACAATCCATTTGTTAATTAATTTATTTGAGTGAATTCTGAAACCATTTATCCTCTCTGTTCGCAAACAAATCGGTGGATAAATAGAAATACAAGAACCCAGAGTTTTTAGATTCAGTAATTTTTGATGCTTACACGTCTCTGTATTTCTGCACCCTGGAAAAAAGGGCCAAATAACTACTAAGGACTTCTTTCAAGTACTGATCGGCTAATTGAATCTTGTTCTTCAAAACATTATCAACCCACCTAGGCCCAAGCATAGAAAAACTTCAAATTCTTCTGAGATCTAAGTTACCAGATCAAATATTTTCAACAATCTACAAAAGGGAAAAAAATTGAACAATTTCGAATACGAATTAAAAAAGTTATAACAGTTTCTGGATTTAATAAAATTCAAAATTAAGAGAAAAAAATCAAATTATTTTCGCCTGTAAATTTCAAAAAGCTGTATTTTCGAAACCAAATATTATTGAGATGCGAAAGTGATGTCATTCGAAAGCTTAAAAAT
>JJOG01006390.1:0-34365 GCA_000715275.1 Gyrodactylus salaris
ATTGTTCCCCAAGTCCTATAATATGACGTTCGATTCCGGTATCCTCCCTCCTCGGAATGAGTTTACTTTGTAAATAGTTTCAAACCCTCCTTCCCCATTACAACCCTTCAGGTGAACCCGAAGAGAGTTAGACTCGGCTATTAAACTCAAAGAAAGGATAAATTCTCTAAATAAGCTCACTTGATCCAATAATCGCATGGCTCGTTCCAATTGTAAAGAGGAGGAATGAAATTTGATAGATATTCACGACATAAGAGACGAGGAAGAATTCTACAACTGTCGACAGCATCCCTAGCGAGAGAGCAAAGTCCCTCCGGAAACTCAACAGTCGATCGCTGATTGAACCGCCAAAAAAGGCTCCCACGAGGTACCCGATGGATTTAAAGCCCAGGGCGACTCCAATCTTCTGGTAGTCTGAGCTCGTCTGATTGACGAGTGTAGGAACTGAGGGTCCAATCACCTCTTGTTGGAGACCCTGTATATTTTAATAAAGCATTGGATAATTCTTGAGCTCTTTTAGCGAGAGGACTCACATAGGTCAGCATACAGAAGAAGAGACAAAAAGTCTTGACCAGGGGACCAGTTTCATAAGGACAGAGCTCTTTCAGTTTATTGCAGCAATTCGGCTTCCTCTCCGGCTGGCTTTCATTGGTTGTATTCATTTAAAATATATTTCTACAAAAGACGCAAGGCTTAGATTACGGAAAGCCCCAGACTGTAGTGGAAGTTCGTAAAGGGTTTAGTAATATCAACTTACAACAGCTAAAACATGAGATATTTCATTTTCTCTCACAAAGATCACAATTCGTTTCCTATTATTTATTTTTACTCTACATTTATTTGTATGGAGAATATTTGAGTACATTTCTTTCGATTTTATTTCTTTTCTTAATCCTCTAACAATTAGAGTCCAACTATTGATCTTACTTTCTCAAGCAAACCATAATCTTTATCATTAGTGTATTTAGAAAAACTCATTATTTATCTTGAGAGTTTGCTGTAATTCTGTTTTGAATCATTCATACGACATTGAGCAAAGACAATTTTATTGTTCTATAAAAACCCATTTTGTTCTTCTGGGGTGAAGTAGGATAGACATTCTCTTTCACTTGTTCATCCTGTTTGCGTGAATAATTCTTTCACAAGGTTGGAAATCAATATTATCGATTAAATATACTCAATAATAAAAATTGCAAGACTCTATCAAAAATCAGCGATAAGCCTAGCAGAGAACAGATCTCAGCGTAAATACTCTCAAAATATTATCCAGTTGTTGTGATATTTGTATATAAATGAAGAGGAACGTTTAAGAAGCGCTAAACTTGGTGGGGTTAAATAACCCAATAGATGTTAAGGGATTTTTTGAACTCACATTTAATTTGATAAAGGATCAATCCACTGTTGAATCTTGTAAGTTTCCGGATCAAAACCGCTGATAATCATTAATGAACATATATATATATATCTCTAAAGGTATTTAGGTTGTACTCGTCAACATGTGAAAAATAGAGAAAGTAGAAATGATAACAACATACACGGCAATTGACTGTTGTGCAATCTACATTTATAAATGGCAATAATTGGATATCTTTTTCTCATCACTATAATATGAGAGGCTTCTATGGATTTTATTCATTTTTATTGATATTTTATGAGAAAAAATGTATCAATCTCAATTTTTCTTAAATAATTTTAAGCCCAGCCAGTCTCTGATGAAAGCTTGATACATAAACTGTAAAAAGTATTCTTTTATAGCGACAAAGATGCTTTTATTTTGAGTCTTCAATCTCAAGTCAATTCAAATATATACATATCCTTGTCTTATGCATAACTGTGTTTGTTGCCTGTCTCACTGTGATATTTTGATTAGTTTTACTACATTTCTCAGAATCATCTCAACTAACAATAAACTTCTCGTGAAAAGATCCTTCTTCTTAAAGGTATCACCCTTTTTTGAAGGATTCTTAAAGTGATTAGAACTTTTGTCAAATCAAAATAATAATTTCTGGGCTTCTCTAGAGTTATTTGAGTGTTGAAAGAAGAGACAAAATTTCTTCCTTAATATTATATTGTGATCAAAAACTGTACAAACAAATAAATAACGTAGCATCGAGTTCATTCAAAAGATGGGTTGCCCAGGAAAAAATAATATAAACTCATTCAATATTCTAAGAGTAAAAGTGTTTTTTTGTCGAAAAATGTTTTTCTTGTTTAGCTATACGCCAATAGTATTAATCCTCGACAACCTCTACAATTTGATATTTGATCGACGGCTCAGAGAAGCACTCCTCAGGATTCCTCTCAGCGTGGAATAGTGGAGAGCTCTTGAATTGACTCTTTGTCGCATCTTTGAGATGTTCAATCCTACACGCGGCAATATCAATCCTATAGTCATCAATATCCAACTTTTCATCGCCACAAACATCTGGTGGGCATTCAATAGGTCCGTCAAGGATCCAGATCATGCCGTCGATTGCTGGGATGTTGTACTCCACCACTGATGGCCAATCCTTCACCTTCATGTCTGGGGTGCCAATTTGCATCATTTCATACTCGTCACGCTTAAAGGTCAAGTTGGCGCCAATTGCGGTCTTGAATTGATGCTCTGACGACTTGTTAAAGTAGGATAGGTCACCGCCCCAGAGATAGTTGGGAATTGTGTGGAGTAGTGAATACTAAGGCAAAAAGGTAGAGAGCGATTAGGACGTGTTAAAGGACGCTTGAAAAGGGATTATTAGTGCTCACATTTCTAGCCTTTGCTTCGTTGAATGGTTGACTCTCAAAGACGTCTTCAACCTTTTTGACTGGATTTCCATCCATGTCCCAACTAGTTTCTAGATTTTCATTCTTTACAACGAGGTATAAGTTCTTTGGTGCATTCTTATCGAATACTGTCTTGTTAAAGTTGGTCTTTTCCAGCAATTTTGCAGTTATTGACAAGTCATCACGCTCATTAATTATGTCGATAATTCTCTTTTCTGGCATAACGTTGATCTTGTCGATTCTCGTGATCCAGGTATCCTTGAAGCTGATCGGAATTTCATCAATGATTTTCGAGTAGTGGAATTTTACCTATAAAAAGAGTTGATTCAAGGAACGTTAGAGTCCATAAATCTACAATAACGCGACTAACTGGTGATTTGACTCCATCTTCTTGATCTTCGCCTTCCTTGTAGAGTTCTTGGAAGAGTGGATTTGTGATTGCATTCGATCTGAATGGGATAGACTCGTTGACCTTTGGTTTTATGCCAGCAGCTTCATTGTCGACTGGAATAACGTGATATCTGATTGTCTCACATCTGTACTCTTTGTCATCGAGGAACCTTTTGTATTCACCTCTGAAGACACCGTATTCTTTCCACCCTAAATAATCATAATTAAGATTAATGTTCAACTAACATTCTAATACCTTATAGAAAACTTTTAAATCGAACCAAACGTTTCCAAGTAAAGGTACTCACATTCCATAGCACTGTTAACTGGGAAGAGGATTGTATAGTTCTTGCCCTTTTGAACCTTGATGTCACAGTCCTTCAAATAATTCCACCAGTCCTCCACTTCCTTGCCTGCAAGACAGACTGGGAGGTCACCCTTGAAGTCCAATTTCATGACTAGAAGATGGAATCAGTTATATCTTCTTGTGTTACACCTTTTTCGTAATAGACTTACTCTTATCTGGAATCAAAGGTCCCTCGATCATGTGCACAGCACCGTTATTTAGAATGACATCCTTCTCGACAATATCGTGAACCTTGTTACATCTGGCGGTGACAGTTGGCACGAGGTCGCCATCTTTGGCTCCATCAGGGTTCTTCTTCATGTCCTTCTCACCCTTGGGTCTCTTGTCGAAGATGAGTAATTGGTCCCATGGGGTTCTGACCTCTTCGTCAGTGTTGTAGAAGGAATCGAGACAACGAAGCTTCTCAAGGACGTGATTTTCTGCAATCTAAAACAGGGTTATTTTACAAACTCTGTATTGCCTAATTTAAACAATACAATTTTCTTCTTTGCATGAAATCAACCAAGAGATTTTTCGAAATTCAAATCTATGAATGACACTCCCCATGAACATTAAACAACCAAAACTGTTAAACTAACTGTAACAAGTTCTTCTTCAGTATAGATTGTCTTGGCTTTTGTCCATTCCTCTGGTGTGGGCAATAGAATAGTGTAATGCATAGCAGCATCGAATGTGTCCAATTTTGCCTTGGTTGCGTCAGTAAGAGAATTGATAAACTCCTTACTTTTCTCATTTTCTTGCAAAGCCTTCAACAGAGTCAGCTTCCTGCCTTTATTGGCGATGAATGAGTGGGTTAAGGGCTTCTTGAGGACATGCACGAGACCGTTTTCACACTCTCTGTCGGTCTCGATCAGCTCAACACAATCAATGGTAATGATCTAAAATTGAAAGTCAAGATCGACTTTGATGATTCAGAGGAGAGGTTCACTTACAGCCTTATCCAATCTTGAAACGTGGAAGACTTGCTTGGGATCATCGGCTGATCTCAAATGTTGCTTATCCTTGAGATCAGTTGAGTACCACTTTCCTTCGATTATATGGAATTTGAACTCGTCTTTTTTCCTAAATATTATAATCAGGTTGAAGCCTCATGTTTAAATATACAAAAGAGTACAATAGACTATAATTCTTGAGTTTAAAATGTTTCGCAAGAAAAAACTCACTCATCAGCAGTACCTTGTGCGACCTTATTCACTCTATTATCAGCAACAAGAAGTGTTTGATAGGACTTGTTGTAAGCATGGCCGAGATCTTCCATCATTTTAACGTGATCCTTAAGGGGGCCGTATACACCATAGACGGTCATCTTCTCAAGGCATTCTAGCCAGCCAGGGAGAATCTTTGTGCAATTTCCTGGTTGTTGATTAACGAGATTATTCTTAAAGACTTGATAACCAACACAACAGTCGTAGTTGGCATATCCGTCGGAACCGCACTTTTCCATATCATAAGCGTCGCATTTCTTCATGAATAGACTTCCATCAGGCATCTTGGTCAGGTCACAGTCTGGACATCTGTAGAAAGTAAAGCTAGGGCAGACTTACACACTATTCGCTTGATCTACAACCTTCTCTCTGAGTATCTCTTCTACATAGCCGGATACAAGGACAAGGCAAAAGATGCCCAATAGCCAAGACTTCATATTTTCAATAGAATGAATTTTCACCTTTTTTCAATTCATTTTATAATGAATCTTGTGACAACCCTTCCGGCCAATCGTTATGCTACAAAAGAGACCTAACTTGACCTCCTTCATAAGCGTAATATTCTCTGTGTACTTAATATCGTAAAGGTAACTCGTTCTTCTCGGTTTATAGTATTTTCTGTCAAAAATCATTTTCAAGATGATTTAAGAATTGAAAAACCTTCGTAAGAACTGCAATTGTTTTTTATTCAACTTGTACTTTTTTTTCTTTTTCATAGAATCCAAGTTCAAAAAGGTAAATCTTTGTCCCAAATGGTTAATTTGGGATGGCGTACGGAAGTTGAAAAGGGATTTGCAGAAAGAAAAAAATTTGGCTGAATAAGCAGAATTATTTTCAGGTCGGAAAAAGTTAATTAAGGCCCTTGGTGTTAACTTGTTCCCAAGAGTTGGAATATATATCAAGTCATGAAAAGAACCAAATATAAGAAGTTTTACAAATTCTTAAAAATTTGTCTGAATACTATACAAAGTAGGTTTGAACTTCATGATATAGAATTTTTCTTTGATGAAATTTTGAAGTGTCAACAATTCATCCAAAAATTCTTGTATGCTGAATATGTGTGGACATGGCCAAGGAAGGTGGCTCCACAATCCCCAGTGAGCTTGTGTCACTAGAATCAAAGTATTAGGTTGTTCGGAAAGTAATTGCACGATTTCAACCAAAATTGAAATTTGAAATTTTCTATGAAGAAAAGCTTTTCTAGTCAAAAAATAATTTCCATAAATTTCGATAACGCTGAGGCAGCTTTATGATGCGTTCACCCCAAAATTGTTCGGTTTTGACTCAAAATAGGATTTTGTCCAATTTTTAACGGTTATTGATGATTTTTCACCTATATAATTCTGAATATCTGATGGCACAATGTCTGGATATTAAGGTGAATGATTCATAACCTTCAAAGAAATTTCTGAATTTTCTTTACTCGTCTCCAAAGAGCCATGTAGTCTTGCGTTATCTCGATAAAACAGAACAGTTCTTCTCTTAGCCAACGCTGGACGGAGTTTGCGTATTTTCTGATCAAATTTTTCCAGCTGGGTGCAATAAATATCAGAGTTTATTTATTCATAATAGAGTATGCCTTAACAATCCCACCAGACACACAGTAGGACCTTTTTCTGATATGAATATATTAAATTGTCTTTAAAATGATACCCCTTGAAAATTCAAATCATACCGTGGGAAAATGTAAAACGGAATACTCGTTAGAAAAAATTAAAAAATGCCCTTACTTTCCGAACAACCTAATACATGGTCAAAGAGAATCAACCTTCTTCAACATGAAAGAGTTTATGGATGTAACGTTGGCCCTTCAAAGTTCAGAATGCTACCAAGAAATCCCAAGGGAGATACGTCCACAGGATTATATGATTTTGAAAAAAATCTCAGTGCACTCCAGATGTCAGGAGAAGCACTTTCTAGAAGAAAATGCTAGAGAATATTGTATTCTTTATATAAGCGGCTTTCTCTAATTGTATCTTTAATAAAGAGTTTCAATAATTTTGAGATACTTTTTTTAATATTTGAATACCTAGAACTGATAAGGTACTAGTTATAAGTTATACTACTTTCAAGTACCCATTGTTATAATCCATTAAATCATAGAGTCAATTATTAAACGTTTACCAAGAATCCTACTTGTCAATCAAGAATCAAGTCCATTATTTTCGTTTTGGTAATGAGTGAAGTCAGTTGGTAATAATGCTATTATTCTTCATGAAAGGCACAAGTGGATGTTCACAAGTGAATAGTACAGCGTTTACCCATATTAAATCGTTAGGATTTCCATATCAGAAGAGGTTGGAAATTGGACAAAATCCTATTTTGATCATAAAGTGAGAAAAAGGAATTACAAAAAGGAGTATTATTTTTAAAATCAAATTAACTTTAGACAATGAAAAAATAAATCAACTCTTGCATAGAGAGGTCTTCTGTTCAATGAGGAGATGGCTTCCAGTGATCTCATAGTGTAGTGATCATACAATGACTCTAGCCGCGAATAGATGTGAGACAAAGGGCGATACGATGATTGAAGTGAGAAAATAAAATAATAAAGCACATGAAATACTTATTGGTAATGCGGGAAGGGTCTTTCGTGTCAGGCCGAGGATTACGATCGTTATACACATTCCAATTAATATGGCCACATAACATGAGACAACAGTGACCCCGTCAGAGTCCAACGTAGCACGACCAATCAGTAGGGAGTAGAAGATGAAGTCTCCAAGACCTAGCATCACGCCATGGTCGCCTCTTTTGCGGGCCTCTTCCTAAAAATGATTTTTTAAATATATTCCCGTCGAAACACTCAAAAATTGTCAAGACCCTTACCTGAACAGCTCGCCAGTTGACACCGTTTGTATCTTCATCTGAGGGAATTGCTCCAGAGACATTGGAAGGGCCTTCCTCAGTTCTCTGTCGGATTCTTGGCATCTAGAAAATATCCTCGTTTATTAGACTTTTGCATACACAAAGCTAAACCAATTAGAATCAAGCGTTCATATAAACCAATGAAATTCAACTCATTTTCATTGGTCAAATTTTCATAAAAATTGCAATAACTTGGATTCAAATTAATCCCTCAACTATGAAATCATGAAAGAGATTGAGGAATGGAATAATGTGCTTTAGATCAAGTGTTTACCTCGTCGTTAGGTTCTTCTTCGTCCTACACAAATATTTGGGATATATAGATTTGGTGAGAATTAGGAAAGTAATTGATTAAATTTAAAATCTAAAATTAGATCTCTTCAATCGATCAAATGTAATCCAATTTAGACAAGAAAATTCTATTATTGAGAAAAAAAACTCTAAATATTGTAATCTGATTATCTCAAACTTTAACAAGTCATATTTTGTCTACCTTGGCGGTCCTTATGGTCTAATTCGATTCGAGTTAGGATATTGAATCAGACTTTGAGAAGCTTATCCAATTTTCCAGTTGGAAGGAGCTTGATTTATGGACATTAGAGGATGGGCCGACTCATCAATCGCTTGACGATGTAGGGCTACAGGTTTAAATTCGACTGCTCAAGATAAAAACTAGGTCGACCATATCCATTCACGGGAATGGTTGAACAAAAACTTGAAGAAAACTTTTAAATCAAAATTCTCAGAAACGTATCCTTATTGAATCTTGATCAAGGTTCATCCTCTAGGTGATCTAAAAGATTGGATATCATACACCACCTATATACAGACATACAACAGTCTTTCTCAATGTTTTCTCTTAATTAAGGATTTATAGAAGGTATTATTAAACGAAGAAGAAGAGACAGTCACACAGGGATAGGAATCAGTCCGAGGGTTTTGTATCAAGCCTCATGAATTTTCAAACGCCTAGACTGCTATTTGGTTCGGATCTGTGGCTCAAGATCCTTTCGAGTTATGGATCATAGAAGAGAAAGGGTTTATAGTACCACGAGGATTCTAAAGCAACATTTGAGCAACCTTCGTTGCAACATTTTTCCTGATATGGAATCCGTTGATTCATATGTTAATTCTCAAACCTAATTTGTGGAGATTCTCTTACATTGAAAAATGTCTCTCAAGAATGTCAAATTCGTGTGGTAAAATTTGATGGCCTAACTAGAATAGTGACTGCTTGTAATAAATGACATGTTTCATTGTTCGTGTATGTTCTATTGTGTGTGTGTGTATGAGCACGTGTGGGGAAGAGAGGCGAATGAAAAGGCTGAATGCTGCATTCTGATTGGTTATTTAAAAGAGATCTGGGAGAGCTTGGGATTTTCGCTAGGAACACTCACGACCAAATAACGAATGGTTGTAGAAATGTTCATTAAAATCTGTCGAGTAGATTCTGAGTATACCTTTGATTAGGAACTTGGATAAATTTTTATATACAGAGAAGATATCTACACAGGAAATAGGCTTTTAGAAAGAATTATTGTCTTCATTTGAACCAAATCCATCGTTACGTATCTATGGTGAAATGTACCTTTTTTAACAAAATATCTAAAACTCTTGAGAAAAGTATTTAAAAAATCTCACCTTGATCAATACTTCTGGAGGTCTTTCCAGCTCTTCGTTAGTGACAAGTCCTCTTGATTCTGTCGTGGGTTCTAGAGAGAAAAGTTGAGAAAAAACTAAGAAAACCTACGTTCATCATTCTCCTTGGCTATAGTGACAACACTCCAAGTTGCGGTAGTAGAGTAGATCAAGGCCGGCATTAACGGCTGCTGGCGCTCACTAGACAACTCTATCAGCATCCTCAGAGGCCCCTTCGGACAGAGCACCGCTATGAGGTCCCATATGCAAATCACGGCCAACAGGAGCCAACACGTCCACTTTGGAAGGTACCGTAGGAATATTAGGGCCATCTGCAGGGAAATGAAGATGAGGTACATTTGCTGAGCCAGGAGAGGGCCCTTCCAGTTGATGCACATCACCCCGACAACTCCAAAGTTCCAGATGAATACTGAGAAGGTAATGTAGTCGACAAAGATTCGCATCACGAGGAATACTTGGTAAAAGTATATTGCAGAGATGACGAATAGAAGAAAGACTGTGGTGAATATTAGCCAGCCATTGATCAGCTGAAAAAAATAAATTTTATATTTCTTGAGAAAGAAATCAAGAGGAATGTGCTTCATGACTGTTTCGTCATAGGACGTTTAAAAAGAATTTTTTTCAACTTCTAATCCAAAGATTGTTCACACATGAGAAAAAACTCCTCCTATTATTCTGTTCTTGTTCAAAGTAGTTTCTTCTTAGTATTGATTTAATGTAAAAGATTTCTACTGTACCTGTAGAAATATAGGTACACTTTAGGGTTAGAAATCATTCTGTGGGTTTATGAGAAAAGTAATCATTTTTCATTCGATCAGAGGTCCCGAATCAAATCAAAAATTTCTTGATTTCATACAAAATGAAGAAAAGTTTGGAGCATAATTCAGGACCGCGGTCTGAATTTAATAGTTAACCAAGGACCAATTTTCCAAAATTGTAGAGAAACAGTTTTAATATTTTACTCATTTTTGTAGGAAATTTAAGAAAAGGTTTTTATCGTCAATATTTATCATACTGTAAACTCAAATGGGACAATTTACTTAATTCTTAACCTTGTTAGAAATGAAAAAACTCTGTTGATTAGTGGTAAAAACAAATTTTTTAATGAGGTTAAAGTTCAAAATAAATTACCTTGTAACATTCGTATTTGAAGAGCAGCAAGAGAATAAATGTAAATACAATCACAACACTCAGCATGATACATACATTGGCAATAGTCTGCCATGTTTCTGTACCAACAGATGCATTTTCAGAGTGAAAAGGTGTATAGATTAGATAGACCTTGGAGGACTGAAAGAATGGTATGTTGTACGCCGAAATTATCGTTAAAATCATACACACCGTGACAGGTAGGAAGAGGCTTTGAATGATTTATTTAGTATTACTTTGTTATTTGCTGGGAGCCAATTGATAGTAATTCATTACTGTTAAATGGCTGCGAGCTTGTTGATTCTGAATCAGCCATTTAACTTGAGAAAATCATAAATTCACTTAATTAATTTGATTTAAACAAAAGACATTTAGTTGTTTTTTAATTTCTTCTTTTCCTAAAGTCTTTTTTAAAATTAAATTTAGATTCTAAATTAACCTTTACTGCCTTTAGACAATATTAGCTTATTAAGCATGATAAGAAATGTCAAAAAGTACTTTATCGTCTTGTCAATTTTCACTTTTCTCACATTGTTTCTCATATACAACAAAGTTGATCACATTCAATCAGAAAATGCATTCGATGCATCTCCATCCAAATCAGAAGATAAACCTAATATTCCCCCTGCTAGAAAGATTAAAAAGCAGAGAAAATCAACTCAAAATGGTTACATGATCAAGTCAACCGCAGATATAGAAGTGAGTTGTCTTGTTGACGAATAAATCCAGATGAAAGACCTTTACTCAAAACTGGAATACCTCGATGAAGACGGCGGTGTCTGGAAGCAAGGCTGGAAATATTCAGCTATCCTCCCGAAAGGTGAACCCCTAAAGGTCTTTGTAACACCGCATTCTCACCAAGATCCGGGTTGGATTTTAACTTTTGAGGAATACTTTCTAGAAAGGACCAAGAACAATCTCGATTCCACAATCAAGTTCCTCAAAGAGCACTCCGATGCCAAATTCATTTATGCTGAAATTTCCTTTTTGTCTCGTTGGTGGGACTCTGCTTCTCAAGATCAGAAATTGGATTTGCAAAAGTTTGTCATAATGTTTATCATATTTACTAAACAGTTTAGTTTAATCAATAGTAGTATAATCAAATAATAGAGCTCAAATCCTTATGATGCAAAATAAAATGCTTTCTTAACATTTTCTTTATTGAAAGGCTTTCTGTTGTTGAGGTAGAAACTTTTGAAAAGCTTCTCTGAATAGCGTCTGAAGTAGGGTGAAAGTTTGAAAGCAGAGAAAACTCTTCTGGACTAATTTGTTTATCTTATATTCTAGAGTCTTTGATGTACAACTTTTTCTCTTAGAGATATCTGAACCAGATTGTTATTTAACAACTGATGAAAAATTCGTTCCTTCAAGATTTTCTGTTCAAAAATTAGTACCTTAAAACCCCTGAAATGCTTCAATTATTCCCAATAATATGCCTTTAAGCCTATCATTTATATATATTTATTCGTATATCAAAGGTCGTAAGCTCTATCAGGTCACATCGTTATGAAGAAGAGTTTGTAGGCTCTCTGATTATATATTTTTAGGTTATTCAGTCATTTATTCTGAAAACACCATGGCAACTTTATTATGTAATTTCCAAACTTGAAACTACATCATGAAACTAAGACCCCAACTCTGCAAAAAAGTCTTTCCAAAGTCATGCTGACGTATTAAACTATATACGAACATGAAATTCACAAAATAAAGTCCTGTCTCAATAATCAGTTTTTTCAATGCTTATTTAATAATAAATGTAGTTTGATAGAAAAGGAACAATTTGAAATTGTCACCGGTGGCTGGGTGATGAATGATGAAGCGAACACGCATCACTTTGCCATGATCGACCAGCTAACAGAGGGCCACCAGTGGCTTCTGGAGACCTTGAATTACTCCCCTAAATCCAGCTGGCAAATCGATCCCTTCGGACATAGTACAACGATGGGCTTCTTGGCCAAGAAGGCCAACCTTTCTCAGATTCTCATACAGAGGACTCACTATGAGATTAAAAAGCAGCTCGCCCGTAACAAGGAGTTGGAATTTAATTGGATACAACCGTGGGGTAAGTCCTTGGAAAAAATGCAAGTATTATAATCTTGTCAAGTCAATTGGTCATCAATTTGATGAGTGTGGTACAGACAGACCACATTCTTACCTTTCGAATGATTCGTCATTATAAATCTAAAAATTGATTTTGCAAGTTTTAGAAAACTTGTTTATTTTCTGCACAATAATTAATCAACTAGAGTGAACCAAACATTTAAACATTCAAAGTATAACAGTATATATATATAAAAGTAAGATTTAGTTCCTTCGGCACTGCGTGGATGATAGTTGTACAGTAAAATTTAATAGTTCTTTATAAAACTATGAATGAATTTTGATAGTAATCAATGATTACTAATCATTATACAATTCAAAACGTATTTTTGAGTGATCTTGAAATCAAAAATAGTGGATTTAATCATGATCTCTCACGCAGTGTCCGAGGACAAACCTCAACTTTGCACTGAATCTTAATTGTAACCAAGATTTTTTCGGCTCACTATTAAAATTTCCTTAGAGAATAACGTAGACCAAGGGGTCTTTTGTCACATGATGCCCTTCTACAGCTATGACATACCACATACATGTGGACCGGATCCTAAAGTCTGTTGTCAATTTGACTATTTGAGGTCCAGCCTCGGCTGTCCGTGGGGAGTCATGCCACAGAATGTTGATGATAGCAACTTGGAAGAGAAGTTAGTCGAAAAGGCTTAGGTATTTTATTCAAACCATAGTTATTCGATCTAAAGTCTTGGATAGGTAGTAGTCCCCTTCAGGCGCATATTTCCATGGATCAAGTTTGACATTGAGCTGAAAGTAGGATCACATTTGAGCAATAGTTTTGACCCAATAGAAATTATTCAAGCTCTTAGGACTAAGTTGTAAAAATGTTTTAGCTATGATCACTCCCCAATATTGAATTGATTTATTGATCAATCTTATTTCCTTTAGATCTAAATTACTTCTCAATCAATACCACTTGAAAGCAATGTTATATAACAATTCAAATGTCCTCTTTGTACCCCTGGGTGATGACTTTCGCTACCTTACAAAAGGCGAATGGGAGATGCAATATAAAAACTACAAGAAAATCATGGACTACATCAACTCGAACAAGGAAAAGTTTAATACAGAGATACAATTTGGTACATTAACTGACTACTTCAACGCCTTAAAGTCTAGAAATGACATCACTACCTTCCCCAGCCTCCAGGGTGACATGTTCACATATGCTGATCGCGTGAAAGACTATTGGACCGGTTATTATACCTCGCGACCCTTACACAAGCGCCTATCTCGAAGGTTGGAAGCTCACCTGCGCTCTGCTGACATTCTCTTCTCTCTGGGCCATTTGAAATTGGCGGAAGATGAGAGGAAGGAGCTATTCAGTCAACTCACTCTAGCTAGACGCAACCTGGGCCTATTCCAGCATCACGACGGTATCACTGGGACAGCGAAGCCACACGTTGTTAGTGACTATCAAAACAAACTCGAATTGGCCATCACTTCAGCAGTACACGTACAAGAAGAGTCTATAAAAAAGGTTCTCAGCCTATCCAAGGCTACGACCATTCGATCCCTTGATGAAACTTGGAAGGAGAATCTACCGGAAATAGAAATCTCAGACCTCTCAAAAGATTATGCCCTCTTATTGTTCAATTCTAACCTCGTTTGGTATAATGAAATTGTCATCTTTAGAGTAAATTTCATGCAAGCTTTATTGGGTCAAGTTAAAGAATACAGTCCCTTGGTGACTCTGCATGACGATCAAAAGAATCAGGTTGCTTTGCAATATGAGAGACTTGAGTCAGCCTTTGTAATAACCCTGAGGCCGGAATATCCTCTGATAAATGGTCTTTCTTTTAAACAGCTCAAGTTAACATTTAAGAAAGAGCTGGGTGAACAGCTTGACATATCTTCGCAGTGAGTTCTTTTGAGGAGGGTAGATTAATTTTCCTGAAAGCTTAAAATTCAGCAATCAAAACTGTTGATTCAAGATTAATGACCCATTTATTATCAAGGTTATTATTAAGGTTTTGAGTATCCACAAATATTCTTGAACATGGCCCAATTTTAAAAGACCTTCCAATTATTGATGCGTGGTCTTGAGAAAAAGTTCATTCTCAAAGTAATCTAGTTCCTTCCAATAGGATTGTGAGTATTGAAAATGACAAAATTCGTATGGAATTTAACAAGAAGACCGGTCTTCTGGATGCCATATTTGACAAGGAGTCATCGGTTCTCAAGACAGCCACGATCAGGTTCAAGTATTATAATGCTAGGAACTCTGGAGCATACCTTTTCATGCCAGACACCCAAGAAGCTAGTGTATGTTTATTATTCTCATAATCTTCTTTTGAGTTTACATGCAACGTCTAGGCTTTCATTTACTGTCTTTGTAACTGTTAGCGTAAACTATTTCCAGACCCTCTTGAATAAAATCTATTTCGTTCCAAATACACGCTTTGGGTCAAATAACCTAAGGATATTCTTTTCAACTTTAGATGTACACAATGCAGATCCCAAAGATTCAAGTTAAAAAAGGTCCAGTACAGAGTGAGGTCATCGTATCTGATGATCTAATCAGTCATCACATAATCTTGCCAATGAAAAGTAAGAAAATAATCGAAATAAACATAACATGTACCACGGTAAAATCCTTCATCTAGGTAATACTCAAGGCTGGGTGAAATTTCTGTCTTATTGAAGACTTGAATAATTAAGTAGTCTTAATTTTAAGATGAGAAATGATCTCTTTTCAACTGAAATTCCTTGGATACTCATTTAAGCGTGTTATATTCTAAGTTTTATAGTGTTAGAATTGATATAAAATTAGATTTGATATAGAATTTTAAAATTGATAATGAAAGATTTCGTGTTAATTGCTGACTCATGAATGGTATTTCAAGGTGAAGATGCAAACTTTCAAGTTAAAAATACAGTTAATTTGGAATCGAAAAATGGTCAAAGCATCGAGCTCGTCATGTCAATTCAAACCCGGATTGAGAATCATAAGGACATCTTTACTGATTCAAATTGTTACCAAGTAAGGCACTGGTTATTGGAAGGGGTTTTGGTTGTGACGACTTTTTTAAGATTACGTATTTTGAGTTAACCTTTGTAAATTACTGGGCATTCATATTCGTTGAAGGTTTGAGGCATTAAATTTAAACCCAGATGGGGAACTATTTCGGCCATTTTGAGGACACGTAACGTGTCTTCTTTTGAAAAGTAATTCTCATATTATACTCATTGAACATGGCTATCATCCATTGATTAATATTCTTGAAGAATGTCTATTTATAGACAACTTAAAATAACGAGGTAAAAAATACTTTAGAGATCAACAATTTAAGGGCACGTAAAATAGACGAAAAAAGTAATTGTTCGAGCCTGTCCCGATTTGAGACCCCACTGAGTCTCTTTCTTGGTCGAAATCGTAAAGGCCTGATACCTATTGGTGATAAATTCCCTAAATCCTCCCCAAAATTAAAAAATGAACCACAGTGACCACTGGATATGAATTCAAATTAGGATCTAGATTAATTTTTGTATTCTGAACAAAATTACTTCCTCAGTTTTTTCAAATTGGGACTCTTTCATTGAAATCTGTTTTTCTTCCTTGTCCCAGGAAACGGGATTCATTTTAAACTAAGATTTGGATCTGTGATCAAACTAAAAATGACATTTGCAAAATGAAAGAGCACATCTTATAATATACTTCTACAGTCTTAATTTAACCTACTTTGTGTTCCCCAACGATCAATCATAGATTATGATTCATAAATTAAAATTTGGTTCTTTTTTATTGGTCGCGCCAAATTAATTTTTTTGCAAATTTCAATATATGATTGATCGCTAGGGAACACGAAGCTGGCAACTAGAGACTACAATTGTTGGATAAAATCACTATTACTTTAAAAATCGATTTTCTACGATATTGAGCACCTTCCTTTTGACGCACACCAACATTGATCGCCAATAAATTGAAGAATTAATAATATTTGATCGTCTCTCTTAGATTATCAAGCGTGAATACATCGATAAGATTCCACTCCAAGGTAACGTCTATCCGATGCCGTGCTCAGCCTTCATTCAGGGCCTGAATATTGAAGGAGCCTTAGAGCGATTAACAATCGCCACGGGTCATCCTATTGGCGTGTTATCGCCAACGCCTGGCGAGATCCAATTTTGGCTTGATCGCAAGAGCTTCGCAGATGACAATCGTGGCCTACAGATGGGTGTTACCGATAACCAGAAGGTCACCAATCGACTCTTCTTCTCCATGGAAACTATCCACAAGGATATGCTGGATGATGATATTGTGAGTGTTCTGATTGATGAACGATAATTTATTTAAGGAATAACAATATCTATTATCCCCTGAAATGTATTAGGTTAGTTCATCTCAATCAAGAATTATTTTGAATGAAGAATATGAATATAGAAATGTGTTCTAGAAGAATAACGCCTTAGGAAAAAATAAAAGATTTGTTTTATGAGTTCTGTAAAGTAGATGGTGTATGCTGGATGAACTTGAGAGAGAGATTTTTTTTCTTAGAATTGAGTTTCATAGCCGAGTCTAACTCTCTTCGGGTTCACATGAGGGGTTATAATGGGGAGGAAGGTTTGAAACTGGTAGATTTGTTTCAAGGAGGGAGGAGACCGGAATCGAACCCACACTATATGAGATATCATATTTATTGGACTTGGGGAACAATCCACAACACCAATCCCACCAGATTGATTGACCAATGAGGGAGTGGGATATTTAGTGAGAGAACGGGGGTCATTTATCGACGTAACTCTGGGTTGTGAGTGCTCCCTTTTCATTTGTCAACCTTTTCAAAGACTGAGGAAGGAAATGATCCAACCATGTGCAAAGAAACTTGCCAATTATACAACCCATTATTGCCGAGGTTAAATATAGAAATGTACTCTATAAACAGGTTTAAATCCAGTGACACAACCGATGATTCCTTAAGTATCCTAGATGACAGTACTACCTTCAACACCAGATATAGAATTATTTCGCATCTTTGTGACTCGTCAAGATAACCTGGTGCCGAGAACCGAACTGGGTTCATTCGACTGGTACCTTATGCGTGGACCAGAACCATTTGTAATGAAACTTGCCATCATCAATGGTTAATTTAAAACTTTTAAACAACAAATTAGATCTTAGAATAGACCTATTATGCCCTGATCAGCACTTGAGGTGTTTATTCATTAACTATTCCTAGTCACATACCGTTTAATCCATCATTTTCGGTAAGGGTATACTGTTCTTTTGATGGAAATTCATAAAAGATTCATATCAGATAATTTTCCAGGTAGTACGCAACAATGAATCTCCATCGATTCATTAAGCATTAAAGAGGTTTTATTGATTTTCTTCGAATGTGTAAAGAAATCAATTCTTTTCGCAAAAAGAACATTTTAGCAATGAACGTAGACTTTTGTTTTAAAATTAACCCTTTATATCTTTGGGAGAGAGCTTAGTCAATAACTGCTCTTGTGTTTTGTAGGGAACTTTATGAATTTATCGAGAGAAGTCTAATGAGTAGAAAAGATACTTTGACTTGAACCTTCTTAGATCCCAATCCACACTGAAGCTGGCATGAGAATGCTTCAGCAACTCCTCAGACCAATGCATCTATATTCAATGAATTGCCCGGACACCAAGAATCTGGATGGATTGTGTATGGAAAAATCTCACGAAATGCTCAGTTCTAAGCCAGTCAAATTCACCCCCGACTACACTCTGGTCAATATGAAGACTTTTTATTCAACCGCGAAACTACTATCAGGTAATGAATCGTTATAAAAATGTAACAGAATGAGATTCAGTGCACATTTGAATTGCACGGGTTAATTTCATCCATTGAGCAATGCTCAATGAGCATGGTTTTGATTTTAATAATCTTTTCTTAATTTCTGTTAAATAGTGACGTGTATAGTTTGATACGTCAGCTTAACTTTGGAAAGAATTCCTAACTTCACAAGTACAATTTTATAAGCCACCGGAATGAAGCTGAAATATTGTAGGTAGCGTCCTGTGTATGTTTTCTTTCTATGGATCTTTCCATCTTCTCCTCTTGACGCCCAGAAAGCTTATTAAATCCCTTTCTTCTATTTTCTCTTGTGAATTGGTGATTCTATTCATTTACGAGTGGAATCTCTCCATGTCACACTTCTCCTTCATCACTATGAATGTGCCATCTACACATTTTATATACTCTTCTGTGTGTTCAGCTATCAGAGTATGCATAGTGTTCTTTTCGTGCCATCCGATGAAAATATCTGCAAGAATTGGACTCAGTGGAAACCGCATTGCAATGCCAACCTTTTGAATGTAAACCTTGTCTAGAATGGTATTTCTTGATTCTCTAAATAAACATTGGAACAAGTTTTATTGGTTTAATTATCGATAGTGTGCTGCCGAATTTCATCAAAAATGGAATGTTGTGTATTTTCGCCGATTCTTATCAGACTAGTACATTGGCTCAAAAGTCGATGAACCTCTCTACTCTGTCCTATGACTTACTCAAAGAATCATTTGATACGGTAGTACTTTCCTTTATGAATGAAGCCGATCTACGAGCTTGATGAGAATCGGCGAAAATAAAAGATTATTTAAGTCTCAATGTATAACCTCTCATATGGCATTGGTTCGTCTCTGCTATTCGATAAAAAATATCTCAACCCGAATAGAGTTGGGCTATGAAACTCAAATTCTAAGAGAGAAACTTTTCTGCAAAAAAGATATAATTACGCCATTCCTTTTTCTTAGAATTCAAGTCCTCGAAAGATTCACAGGTCGGATTAGTTCTAAGACGGATTCCCTATCTGGTCAAGAATTCCTCAAAAATTAAGGTGGGTTTGAATTTTAATAAAAGCCGAGGTATTATTATTCGTGCATTTCTCTTGAATATCAAGAGCAACGACTTTACTTTATAAAATAATTTCTTTCCAGAACCCCCTTCGATTCATCGATACAAATATGAGGTTGATTGATGGTGTTGTCGGTCTGCATGATGCAACAGTCACATTATTACCCAAATCTTCTGCCACTAAAGTGACCACTGATCTCGGCTTAGTCATTGATCATTTTGATATCAAGGCATATCTTGTCAAGTTCAATTAGCTAGAGACCTATCTATATTTCTTATCATTTATATCATAAAAGAAATTCGTTTTTATCGTTTATGAGAAAAATTATGTATCTTTTGAATGAAAATTGTAAATTCAATGAGAAAGTATTTTACTAGAAAGGATTTTCTGAATGAATCCTAAATATTTACGGATATTTTTCCATAATCCAGTGACGAAGGACTACAACATGTGTTGTTTATCGACACATGAACCACACTAAACTGGTGATAGTGGCGCATTCTCGGGTTGAAGATTCTCTTCAGGTCAACACAAGTTTAATCGAGAAAGAATAACATTTATAAAAAAATAGGACTCAACAAAAACCTTGATCAACAGCCCAGGGCGTCTTTCAACCGGTTCCTTATCTCCGTAGATGAGTTCATTGCCTTTTTGACCTTGAGTCGTTCTAGCGCAGCTAGACGTTTCTTTTCAATCTCAGAGACATCACTAACTGACTCATTGTGAGCCTGAGGTGGCTTTGGAGAGGCTTCCTGGTTATTTCGTGATGCATCAAGAGGCTCTTCGCTAAAGAGACGATCGAATTTTTCATTCTTCTCCTCCATTATTCGATCAACATCGTCCATTTCGTGGTTCTCCCCCTCTGAGAGATATTCGTTTTCTTCATTAACAAACTCGGCTGATATCGTCTTTGGGCCTGCAGAAAGAATGTCAGTTTTTCTTTTCAAATGCTCAGAACTAGGCTGGTCTCATAAAAAGTCCACTTCGATATGCGTTGAAAATCCTAGAGAATCGCAGTAAACTAAATGTTTTCACACTTGTTAGTCTGAGTATTCATTATGAAAATATTTCCAGCACCTTGAAGTTTGTTTGATTTTTTTAAATTGGCGTAAGACAGACTGTATCTCTATTTTTCAATATTTTTGTCTTTTATACTCAAGTATGGCCGGACATACCTCTGGTATTAGTTATTTAACATTTTAACATGTATGCTCAAAATAAAGTCTCACTCATCAGATGGATTCTTTCATAATTTCACTACAAATCCACACATTAAAGCGAATAAAACTAACCAGAGTACTCTCCTGCTTTGACCTCTCTGAGGACCATTTGCACTTCGCGCTTCTTGCCGAGTGCTTCGAGTTTTTCAATGACCTGTTCATATGTCATCTTGGGGAACATTTGATGAGACCAAATCTTGAAGATGTTCATGACCGAGTCTAGGTCTTCTCGTTCACTGCCGCGGCCGTGTACTTTAATCTTCTTCGACAACTCCATCAACCTGGAGAGACCCAATTGGCCGAGGAGACGCGTGTGGTCCAGTTTGGCCCTTGGATTTTGATTGGCACGCTTCGCCTTGCTGTTGGCCTTTTGTAAGGACTCCAAGAGTTTGTCATCGACTTTGTTTTCATCGTCTTTTCAATGTGAAAGTAGGAAAATAATGTTTGAAAATTTTTCCTTTTTCAATTCAAGAACGGCCATTAAATGATCATAGAAAAATGCCAATACTCTTAACATGGTTAGATTTTACAGGCCGACTAAACACTGCCCAACTCACCAGAGTAGACTTTAATACCATCCTCTTCGTCTTCTGTATTTATAGCGCTCGATGCGTTTGATCTAGGAGACCTTATATTCTTCACGTCGTCACTATTGGCAATTGAGAGGTTCTCCTCGTCCGATTTTAAATCCTCTTCCTCAATAGACCTCTTGTCATCTTTGTTCATTCTTATTGAGCTCATCTGAGAGTTGAAGAGTTGACTGGATTGAAATAACGGCTTCTGGATCTGCTTTGATTCAATGTTACGTTCCTCTTCCTCGTCAGAGTCCATAACGCGGACTCGCCGACGCTTCTTTAGCGGCTTCTGGTCATTTTCCAGTCTTGTACTCGACAATAGGTCCTAGAAAATGCATTTAAATTTCATTGAAGGGATTTTTTAAATTATCAAAGAGTTTTTTTATTCTGAAAAATAGAGTTTATTAAAATAAGAGACTTTACATTTGTCCACATTGGGTAATAGTGACAGGTATTTTGGGTTTATTATTATGTCCAACTGGAACGTGCTCAATCTTCTTTAGGGTTAAGAGTCCATCAACAACTTGTCCGAAGACAACATGTTTTCCGTCTAGAAAATCGCAGGGAGTACAGGTAATAAAGAACTGACAGCCATTAGTATCTGGGCCACTGTTGGCCATTGATACAGCCCCAGAAAGTTTGTGTTTAATCTTGAAGTTTTCGTCTGCAAATTGTACACCGCTGTAGATGCTCGTTGCTCCAGTTCCATCATTGTTGACGAAATCTCCCCCTTGTACCATGAAATCCTTGATGACACGATGAAAGGTACTCGCCTTGTAGCCCTGAGGGACACCGTCTTTGCGATATTCACCTGTGCAGAGCTGGCGAAAGTTTTCTACCGTCTTTGGGACAATATCCTCAAAGAGTTCGATTTGTATGCGCCCAATATCCTGTCCACCCATGGCAACGTCGAAAAAGACAACTGGATTCTTTGGATTTGACATTTTATCAGCAACCGCTGGTAAGGGAACAGACATTCTTATAAATATTATATAAAGCCGCTTTTTTGTAATTTTGCATAATTTAAACAAGATGTTGAAAAAAGGTTTTATTCTTACACGGAAACCTGTAACAAACCAAGTCTTAATAATTTGAATTGTTGCTAAGATTTTATCATGAATATAAAGGAGGAGAGTGATCAGAGTGTATCTTTGCCATTCAAAAAGAGATTTATACCCGGAGAAGTACAGATTTCCTCCTACGAAATAGGAACGAGTGTCCTGTGTCAAATTGAATTGGATGTCTTTGAAATTGGCATAGTCTCTAGCTTTAGTGAAACCTTAAAGATCTTTGAAGTACTCTTAAATGGACAAATCCTTAAGAAATTTGACGAAAATAGCCTTATAAACATTAAACAAGACTCATCCTTTCATACGTAAATTAAATTTCTCACCCTTTGTCTCCCTCCTTTCTAGCGGTTCTGTCGTAGCCTATCCGAGCTTAAATTTTTCCCAGTACCATCTGGGAAATATTGTCGAAATAATTGATGAAAGTTTCGATACTTACTACGCAATACAACCGAGAAATCTTTCATATCCAAGGCAGACATTTAACAAACAAGACGTCTTGTTATTGTCAAATTCAGTCCATTGTCTTGAGATTGGCCTCAAGAGTCCTCACGGTTGGTTTTTCCATTCTCTATTCAAAGCTTTAATGAATTACTTTGTTTTACTCACAAGTAGACGTATCAACTATAATCATTCTAAAGTTTTCTTTTAATGAAATACTTTTTTTCAAAGTCAATCTTTGAATTTTCAATGTCTCCTTTATTAAATGAGGATTTAATTTTTAAATGTGCAAAAGATTAATTAAAAATCAGGTTTAATTTTCAGAGATGGAAAATGTATCAAATTCTCTTTAGCAATTCTTTCATTTCTAATTTTTCATCATCTCTCCTCGTGAGTCATCAAACTCAGCAGTGTCCTTTTTCAGCTTCATGGTAGGATAAAATTACAGGTTTGTTAGTTGTCTCCTGATGGGGATAAATTGAAGAGTTAATCTCTATAACTGTGTTATAAGAATAAGGGATGGCATGAAAAGTATCTTTTTTGTTATTTATGTGTGCATATGTATAATGATTTCCATTTAATGTAATGCAAATAAGATTATTCATTGTGGGAATGACTAAGACTATTCGCGGGTGGGGAACGGAATAATTACTTTTTTTATTTAGTCCCTACTGTCTTTTGCAGGGGAAAATAAATAAAGTTTTCTATACTCGATGAATTTCATGCATATTCCTCTCTTTCCACTTTTTATCACAAGTGTACGCTGAAGAGCACAGAATTGTCATAAGAAAAACTTTTATTGGTTATCGAATGTATACTAATTTTCCATTGTTTTTTCCATACAGACGATGGGGATTATATAAGAGACAGTACGGAAAACTATTCTTCAAATAAATCCATGGATACTGATGAAGAGAGTCGAAAGGACGTCCGAGTCTCAGAAGAGATTAATAAGATTGAAGCAACAAATGAGGAAGATGAAAAGAGCGGCTTACCCAAAGTTATAACTGAAATATGTCTTTATGGGGATAGGGAGTATTCGAATCAATTTCGTCTTGCCGGCCCGTCCACTTCTAGGGAGAGTTACATCCACACGGATAATATGAACATTTCCCAAATAATCAACTCTTGTGATACAAAGAAATATCAAAAGGTTAGTGAATTTTTCTAGTTAAAAACTAACGGTTCTAATTAAAACAAAAATATAGGGTGATGTGGTGAAAACTCCAAACGGTGTCCGCAAAAAGTTTAATGGAAAGCAATGGAGACGCCTATGCAGTCGAGACGGCTGCACGAAAGAATCTCAACGCCGGGGTTTTTGCTCAAGGCATTTATCGATCAAGGGAAAAGAGATTCGCGCCTTTAATTATGCAACCGCTGTAGCGGCAATGATGCAGAATAAGGAGCAGACATTCGAAATGAATCCTGGACTGCACAGCGTTCAGCAGATATCTTCCTCCACAGCCAGTGACCACCAGATGGCCAAAGGAACAGATAAACAGAGTGAGTTTCTCATTCTTAAAGGAAGAAATATCTCTTGGATGAGATCAAAATCTTTTCAGCTTTTTCACTTTTTTTCTAATCAAATGTCGTCTGTGTGTTGAAACTTGATAATTTTGACAGAGATAATTCGTAATCCCCTCAATCTGCTGCCGATGGTGAATGCCGAGTCGGGTCATGAAATGTCCAACGATGAATATGAAGAAGATGATAATGACACAGGCAAGAAGAGGACCAGAAAGTATTACAGGAGAGCCAGGAAATTCTCTCCCTCCTCCGAACAAGATCCCTCAAATGCAAATAATTGTGATGACTCTAACCAAGAGAATCCCACCAGCGATCATAGTGAGGAATTTCTGATTTTAATTACACAATAAACTCGAGAATAATGATTTATTTTCCTAGAACACTCAAAGAATGATAAAAGTGAAAAGGTTAGTACACTTGTTTATGACTAGAGAAACAATTATTTTCAAATTAGTAGGGGTCTCAAATTATCTCAAAAAATTCAGCCTGAAAAATATACATCTCATGGTCAATTTTTTCGTTTTTTTCAATATCTTTGTAAAATTTTTTCTTTTCAAAAAAGAATGCCTTTGATCTTTGTCACTTGCTAGATTCAGAATTTTCACTTATTGATTCCTTTGATAATACGCTTATAAATCTTTGTTGATCTAAAGAATATCTATTTAAATATCTATTAATGCCATTTTTATCGTCAAGTGTGCCAAAATGCCCTTGGTTATTCATTCTAGCCGTTTATTATACCTGTTTTAGCTCATATAAGTCTTCTTAGCTATAAAAATATCTAGCTTTTTAATAAACTAACGCGTCACCTGATTTAGTTGAACAAAAATGGTGTCGTAAAGCATACCACTTACTGCTATTCGGAGAGAAAATCGAAATCTGCAGAACCTAAGAAGCGATCCGTCAGACGGCCCATGAACGCATTCATGCTCTTCTCCATGAAATACCGATCTGAAGTTCATAGAATGTACCCGAATCGTGATAACAGGATAGCCAGTCAGATTCTGGGAAATTGGTGGTACCAACTAGACCCGGAGGTGAAGAAGCCCTATCAAAATATGGCAAAAAAGGTAGATTGCTTTTATGCTCAAATATTTTATATGGTCATCCCCATTTATGCATTAGAGTCTTTTAAAGTTATACTCAATCTGGTACAATGTACTGTATTAGAGTTACCCAAAACTATTCCTTTCATAAGTGAGATGTTCTTTTAAGCTACGTCAGGACTTCACTAAAGAGAACCCAGAATGGAAATGGCCAGCAGCCGGTGGGCAAGAGGGGTCGAATAAGTCTGTAACAAAAGTCGACGAGGATAACGGTGTTAATAGAAGGAAAAAGAAGCCGAAACGCAATAGCGGCCTAAAGCTCTTGGCGTCAGTTGCGGAGAAGTTGAAAAGTGAGGACGAAGACCAAGGAGAGGAGGGCGGAGTCGATGAAATGGCACAAGAGACTCTGGAGGCAGAAAAGTTCCTCTACATTGAACAGACCAATGAGCGTTGCACCTCCCCAGTCCTGCCGTCTATGGAGAATTTGAGGAGTACTCGCATAGAAGAAAATCCATGTCTGACTTTTGATTACAAGTGGGTATCTTTAAATACTGCCCAAGAAATTTTATAGAATCCATATTAGAAGTTTGAAAAGTTGAGAGTTTGAAAACTGTCGAATAAAAACGTAAAAAATTTATTTTTTCTCATAGATGTTTAAAAGTCGAAATTTCTTTAGTTCCAAAGTCTTTTTTTTCCATGCAGAATCCTAGAACCAAAGGCCCAAGTATAGAATACGCTTTAATAAATAACAATTTAAATTTTTTAGTTCATGTACAAAGCCCCTCTTTGTGGATATTGAGGACCAAGGATATTTGGAGGGAGGCTTAGATTACCAAAATTACTCCAAGGATCAAATCCAGTCGACCCTTGACTTTTGTGACAATATCACCTCTGAAGGCTCACATCAAACTCTTCTAGCCTCGGCTATCAGTTGCCCCACGACATTTGCCAACTTTCCAAACGACCAACAAGAGGTGATTAATACTTTTCTCTATCAAATATTGTTACTCGTAAGTAAGCATCGGAATCTTTTTATAGGAGTACCATTGCATGGATTATCAAGACGGCCTGATTTACGCACAACTAGACAACAATTTGATGTATGAGGAGAATTCGAATCTTGCTGAAGAGAAAAATAATGAAGAGGGCCCATATTCAAGTCATATTGATAGTAATCTCTATAGTACAGAACAAGATTATCCTGATGGAATCAAGGTTATTGATATTAACGGAGAGTGAGTATTATTATCAGAGCTGTTAATATTTTGAGTAACCACTTCTTTTGATAGTGCCTATCTCGTGAAATCAAATGAAGCGTGGCAGCAAAGCCAAGAAGACTGCTTCAGACGTGAGTGTAAAATACTGGGTCTTGATTTTATTCTTGCATAACACGTCTCGTTGAGACACGAATTAATTTCCAAGCTGCTGATTCTTCTTTTTTGCTGATCATTTAAATAAATAAAAAATACAATCCTGCAAGCCTAGATTCTAGAGAAATTTAGAAAAGATGTAAAAAAACGAAAAATTCCTACAGTTTTAAAGTTGACAATTTTAAAGAGAACCTGTAATAATTTTGCAGGAAAATAAATAGTGGCCTAATCTCGATGAAATCTGATTAAATTTGCAAAAATGAGAGCAGTTTTAAAATTAGTTGCTTTGAAAGAGTTGAGTTTATTTCAAAATATCCTTTTTCACACTTGAAACTTTAACTAGTCATATTTTTCACGACTAAACTTTTGATAGATATAGATTTGATCTTTCTAATTGTGTAATTACTTTTGATCCAGAATGTGAATCGTCAACGTTTTTGAGACCTTTTCCTGATCCATCTTGTGATTAAATTTTCAAAAGAGGTCAAATCTTTAGTTCATAAGCCGTATTTTATCTAATTCAAAATTAATGATGAGAAACTTTTAGAAGCGAATCCCATAACAATAACAACGCTGACCCCTAATCAATTCCATGATCAACAAAGCTTTAACCAGGTAAGTGAAGTGAGAGAGAGACTGACTTGGAAGAGGTCATAATTAAAACCCACTCTTTCCAGCTCCTAATCTCGGATAGTGGGCCTATAAGCGACGAGAGCTATCCCTCCTCATCAGACATGGCCTCGATTCCCTCAGACTCGAACATGTTCTTCTCTGTGGACTACCAGGGCTACTCTGATCAGATTGTAGAGATGCAAGACCAAGAGAATTATTATCAAGAAGTGGAAGAGGTCCACCTCCAGCAAGAGCAGCCCATGGAGGAGGAGTATGAGAACGCTAGTGAGACCTATAGCCAGCCATACGGGAGTTATAGGATGAAGAAGAGCAAGCATAAGGAGCAGATTGAGCCGCAAATTGTTAGCTCCCACAATCGACATGTTCTAGAGATGAGACGAAGACTGGTTCTGGAATTCTTCGATGAGCAAAACAATTTATTCCCTTCTGGTGAGTTTTTTCTTTTGAGAAGATTTTTTAAGAGCCGTCTTTTGAGTAAAAAATATTTTTCAAAATTTTGGCTAGATATTTAATAGATTCGACATTTTATTTGCAAAAAAAAATTAAATTTTGAGTCTAAGATGAATTACTTACAAGGCTGTTATCATCTTTAATTTTCTGTCAAGAAAGTCTCTCCTTAGGTACTGTACTTAATTACAGCATAAAAAATGATTTTCTAAATTTCAAGTTTGAAAGCAAGCCTTTTTACAATAAATTTTGATGTTTTTATCTACTTTTCAAGTGGAAGCTACAACTTCGTTTCAAATGAGAAATAGAGAGCTGTTTCCAAACAAGCAAATATTGCAATTCAAAATACGAGAGGTCCGTCAACGTCTCATGCATCATAGCAACCTAGAGGCAGTGGAGGCTCAGGAAAAGAATATGAATGAAAGGAAATTTGAGCATTTAAACTCGAATCACGATATGGGGATGGAAGCTGTGATTTAAGTTGTCTAAACTTGAAATAGAAATATTCTAACTTGATTAAATAATCAATTTTTTATCATTTTTATCTGTTCCTTACAGAGTCTGTAATTTATAAAAGATTTTTACTATTGTTGTATTCAGTTATAATAAAATATCTACATGTATTCATTCAAATATTATTTTACGTACATCAAAATCGCTTTCGTCGTTTATAGTTACTTTCAGAAGAGACTGTAGTCTTTTTCCTCTTTAACGCTGCCTCGTTCATTCTCAGGAGATAGTTGACGCCAGTATTTCGATTATTATGATTCTCTAGACAAAAGGAAGGCAGTGACTTGTTCTTCTCCATATTCTGTAGGGCCATTTCAATCTTCCTTATCGTATGGCACGTCTCTTTTTGTTTGGATAAAGGAGGGTTTTGATCACCTTAAATAATGAATGATTAATCAATCCGATTTAGAATAGAGAGTTGATGACTCACTTTTATTGGAATCAACTTTGGCTGGTTTATTGCTGCTGAGTTTATCGTAAAAGTCTGGTTGACTAAATTTGGAGAGATACTCCCTGTCTCGTTCTTGTTTAGATTGATTAATAACCTTTTCGAGGATTTCTGATTCTACATCAACAAATGTCTTAGTTGGGCATAGAGTCCTTTGCTTTTCCATTTCATCCTTGAATATTTCAAATTGTCTAAGGTCGATATTTCCATTTTCGAGGAATTTTGGTCTGGCAAACTGTATAACGAGAGTCCTACCATGAAAAAAGTATTTATTCAATTCCCGTTGAGCCCTCTCTGCATCCTCAACCCTCTCGAAGGTGATGAAACAATAAGTGATAGTTTTGTGGTTGTTTTCCCCATTTTCATAATGAAAAAAGAAGTCTTTGAGTTTACCAAAAGGTTTGAAAACTTTGAGAATGGCGTATTCAGTAATCTTTGGAGGAAGATTAGCTACCCAAATCTTGTCCCTTTCAATTTCCATGTTATTCACCAATCTCAAGGGTTCTTTTCATCATAATTCTGAAATTTATAATATACAAATGATGTAACAAATTTTGAAAAAATTCATAAATTCAAGATTTACAAACAAAAATATAACCATCACATTCAAATGTCATGATTTTTTAGATTTCCACAATCCACATAATGACTCAAGATAACTACTTTGAATCGATTGTAGACATGTCCTTTGATTCTATTAATGATCTAATCTTTAATGAACCGAGAAAGAAGACGTTTCAAATTCTATCGCTGATTCTCGACACTCGAGAATTGGGAAATTGGCGTGAGCCAATAATGCTAGCCAGACAACGTAGCCCAAATAAAGATTTAAAAACCTCCCATCCAGACATTCTCCTATCAACTGACCTAACGGAGGCTTGTCGTACGCTAATGGAGCGCTTCGACCTTCTCCATGGAAGCCGCCTAGAAATTCTCATGAAAGAAATGACAGAAAAGATGAGAAAGTGCCAAGAGGACTTTGCCGATCCCCAAGGCGATGACGCGGAAATGGACCTTAATAACAACACTCACATTGACAGTCTGCGGAATCAATTTGAGCAAATCTTTGAGCTTCTCTTCAAGGAAAAGGTCAATTGGGGTAGGATTCTCTCCTTGTTCGGATTCCTGAGGGCCGTTTGCTCTATTGTAGAGAAGAGGTTTCGTCAAAATCAACCACAATTTCCCGATGAAGATGACTCCGGTCATATTCTGAAGCCGCAGTTGAGGGCTGCTCATTACATTGTGTGGACGACGGATTTTATTCATGAATCCAAGGTCTATTCTTGGATAGAGGAGAATGGCGGCTGGGAGGGGTTGATTGAATTTCGAAACAACTCCTACGACTCAGAACTGGGCTTCGCATTCCGTACCTTTGAGGAGATTCTCAAAAAGTCCTCCTTTGTCATCTGTTCGGCTATTTTGATAACCTTGGGCGCTCTTTTATGTCGGTATCTCAAGAATTGACAAATCATATTTTCTGTGAGTTTAAAAACGATTTTATGATTTCTCTATTAATAACATGTTTCCTCGTTTGCTTTAGCCCGGTGAATCCGTCTTATTTTTATTGTATAAAATTCATTTAATAAATTGTATCAAAAACAGTAACTTTGAATAACCACCAAAATTTAAAGGAATCGATATTGCTGTAGTTATATTTTAGTAAGCAAATATTAGCCGAAATCAAAGTAAAGGAGATCAAGGGACCTGAAAGGACAATTCTAATTTTCTTACATAATGTATGCAATCTGGCATAATTTCCTCAAGGGATAAGATTATTATCTGGCCTTTCTGATGGTATTTTCAACACGAATCTTGGTTAATACTAGCCTGTTGTCGTAAACATAATCGAGATATTTCTCTTTCTGGGCTGTTAGAGAAATATTTAGGTTTAATGATTTGAGTACGCCTTATTCTAAGAAAATAAGATTGATTGATTCGAACACTCTTGCATAAAAAGAGTCCAAATTAGGTCGAATTCAACAGATTCACTTCAGCCAGTTGAAATTCAAATTTGATTTTGCTCTAGTTTTTACTACAAAAAGTATATCTTAAAATGATTTGTTTGAAAAAACAAGTGTGATTCAAATCACAAATTCAAAATCTATGCCCCCTAAAAAGCGTCCTTCTGTAATTTTATTTTAAAACTAATTTAGTATAGAATCAAACCAAACCATCAGGTGATGCCAAAAAGTCTAAAGTAGAAGAGGAAATGAACTATATTAAAATTTTTGAATGGTGCAGCTCATTTCCCGGTAGTTTCCCCTCAAACTCAGGCATAAAAAACTTCAAGACCAAAATCGTCACCTTCAACGTCAACGGAATTAGGGCATTCATAAAGAACGGTCTCAGCTACTTCAAGGATGAAGATGCAGACATATTTTGCCTTCAAGAGACCAAATGTTCATTGAAAAAGATGCCAACTTTAGATATTGGAGACTACAAAAAGGAATTTTATTCAGCCGAAAAGGAAGGCTACTCTGGAACGGGCATGCTCTTCAAGAATAAACCCATTACTCTAACCAGGGGAATAAACATTGAAAAGCACGACAAAGAAGGCCGTGTTATGACAGCTGAATATGAACACTTTTACCTAGTCAACGTCTATGTCCCCAACTCAGGTCAAGGCCTAGTCCGCTTAGATTATCGATGTAAAGAGTGGAATGTGGAATTTTGCAACTACCTCAAAGGTCTCGACAAGATCAAACCGGTGATTCTAACTGGAGACCTAAATGTCTGTCATGAAGAGATTGACATTGCCAATCCAAAGTCTAATCGACGCAATGCCGGCTTCACTAACGAGGAACGAGCGGGCATGACTGATCTAATGAAGGAGACTGGCTTTGTGGACACTTTTAGAAAGATGTACCCGGACAGAAAGTCGTTTACCTACTGGAATTATATGCGCAACTCGAGGAGTAACAATGTCGGTTGGAGACTGGACTACTTCTTAGTGTCTGAGAGATTTATCGACAAAGTTATTGATGTCGAGATTAGATCTGGTGTTGGTTGCAGCGACCATTGCCCATTTGCTATTTATCTAAGTGTTTGAAATAAATTTAATATATTCATTGAAATTTTCTACTATAAATCAATGACTGACACATTGTCAGTGACATACAAAATGAAATGAAAAGGGTAGAAATAAAATAAATATTTTCTTTATTTTTAGAAATGCAAACCGATTTTTTTAAAAAATATACAAGTTTATCTTGAGAAAGGTTTATTAATGCATTTTGTTACTTTATCCAAATGTTTGTAGTTGGCCACGAGTATTAGTGCATCCTATACTCAAAGGACTTGTCCATTGGTGAATGCACCCCATCAAACTTGACCTTAAACTTGACATCAAGGTCACACTTGTTCCTCTGATTAGAAGCGATTGTAATCTCACCTTCCACAACATCGCCCTTATCGACAACTAGTTTTTCATCACTCCCCGAGTCCAAATAGAACACAGTCTGCCTCCAATGCGTCTGTCTGCAATGGGGACTGGTGGAGAAGCGTAGTGTCTTGTGACTGTGGGTAAAGTCAATGTTGAAATACGCAACAAATGCATGGATATAGTCTTTTCTTTTGATATTCAACTTGAAGGGCGCTGTAAAGTCTAGCTCAGACAACTTGATTGTGTACATGTTGATCTCCTTGACGAGCCAGCTGTCTGTTACTATTTGATCAGATCCAACAACATCAACAATAGGTTCTCTGATGGCCATTTTTCTAATTGGACTCATGTCGAAACCGTAGACACAATTCCACCAATTGATCTTTTCAGCCTTGTACTGCTCGTCTTCAATGCCGGCTAAGTGGAATGTAGCTTTGTCTGGCATGATGATGCCATTAGGGGCAAGCCATTTGTCTCTAGCATAAAGGACAGTCTTGAGCATGCATTCGTAGAACAGACAGTAGCCCATCCATTCACTAATGATTATGTCGACCTTGGGGAACTCTTTAGGTAGTTCTACCTCTTCTACTTTACCCTTGATAAGAGTAATGCGATCAGAGAAGCCATTCTTTTCGACGATTTCCCTCGCGAGATCGATGATGTTTGAGCAGTCGATACCAATGGCATGCTTTGCGCCAGCCTTAATGGCAAAGAGACAGAGGATACTGGTTCCGCAACCAACGTCTAAAACGACCTTGTCTTTGACGAGATGCTTGTTCATGTACATGGCATCGCGATAAGTCATTGTTCTAATGTCATCCTTGAGCATCTCCTCGTGAATACCGAAGTGGGCATAGGAGTCGAAATAGTAATCTTCAGAGGTCATTTGTGTTACGTCAGGGGCATCGCCATTAGGTTGCTTCTTAACACGTTCCGATCTCGACATGATGTGATTTTTTGTATATTTCTAATAATTCAAACGCAGGTCAAAATTGGAAGAATGAAAATGTTTTGTTTGTTCATATCATCGTCGAGTTAATCGTGTCACCACACATTATAAATAATCCTACGTCACTTGGGTTGAGACATTAAACATGTTTAGATCCTTGATTCTCGCACTCGTATGCCTAGTCCTGACTAGAGCTGAAGAGACTGAGGTGCTAGTCCTTACAACCGACAACTTTGATGCTGCTATTGCCGACAATGAATTCATCCTGGTTGAATTCTACGCTCCATGGTGTGGCCACTGCAAAGCTCTTGCTCCAGAATTTGACAAAGCCTCCCTTATGCTCAAGGAAAAGGGTTCCAACATTAAATTGGGCAAAGTTGACGCAACTGTAGAGTCTTCTCTAGCCAGCAAATACTCTGTCCAGGGATATCCTACCTTGAAATTCTTCAAATCCGGTACACCAGTCGAGTACTCAGGCGGTCGTACATCTGACACCATCGTCAGCTGGCTCATTAAGAAGTCTGGTCCCGCACTAGTTCAAATCAAGTCCAAGGATGACTTTGAAAAGGCCAAGAAGGAAAATCAAGTCGTCGGCATAATCGTCTCCACTGATAAGACAGCCAAGGTTTATGAGATCATTGAAAAGGTTGCTTTGACTAATGATGCTATTCCTTTCATGTACACCTCTGACCCCAGTTTGGTCAGTCTCAAGGACAATACTTTTACCCTTTTTAAACAGGTTCGTTCTCTTTCAAGTTATTATCTGATAAGGATGAAAATTGGTGTTATTACCCGAAACAGTTCTAGATTCTTTCTAAAAATGAAATTACTCGTGACTATCTTCTAAGATTCTTCATAGATTTATAAGAGTTTTAATCTTAAATTCATTCCTTTATAGTTTGATGAACCCCAAGTCAGCTATGATGGTCAATTGAATGTCGAAGAGATCAACAACTTTATTAAAAATCACGGCACCGCTTTGGTCATTGAATTCTCTCAGGAAACTTCTCAAGCTATTTTTGAATCAGAGATCAAAGTACTTATCTTGGCCTTCTTAACTAAAGAAAAAATTGACGAATTCAACAAGTACAAGGCAATCCTCACAGAGGCCGCCAAGAGCTTGATCGGTAAAGTACACGTCTTAGTTCTCGATCTTGAGTCTCCAGATTCTATGCATCCTGCTAAGTTCTTTAGCATTGAAAAGGATGATATTCCTACTTATATTGTGCTAAATAATACAAATAACATGATGAAATACTTCCCAAAAGAATAAAGCATTCACTGCAGAGGCAATTACCAAATTCGCCAAGGAAGTTTTGGCTGGCAAGGTAAATGCCTTTTTCAAGTCTCAGACTGAACCCGAAGACTGGGACAAGGAAAACGTGAAAGTTTTGGTTGCCAACAAGTTC
>JJOG01006392.1:0-17343 GCA_000715275.1 Gyrodactylus salaris
GCTTCTGAGTACTGCACGACATAGTTGGAATGAAACAATGAGAATTCTCCTCAGTCTTTTTTCTTGAATACCTGCTAAGGAACAAGCCTCCTAAGATATCCGAGGTTAACGCGTTTTCATAGCACATGAATCATATCAAGCTGATTTAAATGAATCACTTAGAGAAAGCAATCAAGTCAATCCTTCGAGGTGTACCTTTTATCAGATACAAACTTGAGAATGAATCAGAAAATCGTTCTTGTAAGGATTTTTTTAAAGATGTCAGTATAAATAATAGCATAAAAATTAGCAAATTATTTCCTGAACTAAAATTGATCTCAAAATATAAATCACATATTCTTAACCACCTTGATCTATTATTTTGTTTGCTAAAAAAGAGCAAAATTCACAAATTCTCGAGGGACTGGATCAGTAACACTATTATTGCATCATGAATCATTGACACTCCATATAAAAATTCATTGATATAAAATGGGAAGTCCATCTCTTTTGAATAGAAGTTTATTGATTTTAATTTTTTTCCAATCTCTATAGTTGATATGACTATAGCAATGAAAGATACACACTATCGATGAGGATTTGTAATAAACAATTTAAATCAATTATTTGATGATTTTTAATAATTTCAAAAGAATTTTCTATTTTCTATTTACAGTGGATCATTTTAAAGCAAATGTTGAGCAGAATAATACACCATACACAACTGCGATTAGAAATAGAGCTTACTCTTCACATAAAAGGGAAAGAATTGTTTATAATTGTGATTTCTTAACGGATAAATAATGAATTATTTTGCTAAATTATAAAATCAACCGTGACACATAATCTAAAATGAGAAGCTTCTTCAATAGAATAGTGAGAACTCATTTAATCTGATTGAAGTTGCGGCTGATAACAAAAAACTATCTCACTCAAGCTGTTGTTATGAGAAATCCATAATTTTCAAAAATACCTCAATTTTGCTGTTAATAAGAAGCTTAAAAACCCTTGAAATGTATTTTTTGGCATTTCTATTTCACGTATTGGTCTATTGTCACTGTTATAAATGTTCTATGTATGAAATGAATTTAAAACTTTCAAAATCAATAGATTATCATGTAATCGACAGATGCGGCTGAGTTGTAGTCATAACTAGGGCGCCCAAAAAGCATATTTAGCATATTTTGATTATTATATCAAACTGAAAATAATTAACTTTAAAAAAATGCTCTAGCCATCTTGGTTAAGGAGTAAGAAATGCACATTTTAGCATATTTATCGTCAAAAAGCATATAGCATATTATTGGGAATGTTGAGATGAATGAAGCATTTCGGAGATTTTAAAGCACTAAATAACAAGAAAAGTGTACTAATCTCTTTTTTTAAATCACTTGACAACAGAATAACTGTGGGTTTTTCTTACAAACAGTCAGAGTGAGATAAATTTTGGTTCTAAGCCGCAAATTTAATCAAAATAAATGAGTTTTCACTATTTCATTGAAGAGCGCGATTTAGATTATTATTTTATGCATAATAAAGCATATTTTGAGCATATTTCTGGTAAAAAATAATATTATTTCCAAAATGAAATAATATTTTTCAAAAATAAAGCATATTTTCTGGGCGCCCTATGATGAATAGGGCTATTAAAAAGCATATTTTGATATGTTGTTCCTTCTATCAAGCTCTAGATATCTTGGTTTGGGAGACAGAAAAGCATATTTATCGTCACAAAGCATTTAGCATATTATTGAGATAAATAAAGCATTTCAGAGGTTTTTATTTCTTTTATTGAAATTACTTGACAACCTAATTAGTTTGGTGACTTGGAGTTTTGTTCTAAACCACAATTTAAATTTAAAAATAATTTTTCACTTCTTTATTGAAGAGGCTTCTCATTCAACTTTATTTTTTGTGGTCAAGCTCATTATTTTATACATAATCGTTCTAAAAAGAGAGTATATTTTGAGCATATTTCTGGTAGCCCTAATGATGTGTTTTTTAGCCTACTTTAAATACTTTAATTTGAAAAATCTACTCAGATTTCCAACGACTTTGCATTAATTTTTGTCAATGGCGCCAATTTTAGAACCTATTTAGCTAAGAATTTATAAAATTGCAAAAGATTGGATGAAATTAGAACAAAAAGTCAAAGGATATTTTGATAGGGTGGCCATAAGCCTCTTTCAAGTTCCAAATGTCTCAATGTAGTAGGCAACAGGACTCACATTGTTCCTATCAGGGAGTATTGTTTTAAAGGAAAAGTTGCTTCTCTTCCAAGAATTATAACCGTTCTGCTCTACCTCATTCTGATCGAAAGTGGAAAGGACAGTGGGAGGCTGGCAAATACTACTCTGGCTGCCGCGGTGATACCCAAGAGAAAGCTTGACGTTGCTTGACGGTAAAAGTTGGACTGGCAGTTGCCAAATGAATATCGTGTGATCACATGAAGTTGTGATGAGATGTCTTCTCGTTTGTAGAAATGTCATAGATGTTATACTCTCAGAGTGGCCAGAGATTACAGAGAAGACGGCCCCAGTTAATGGACAAATGATACTAGTTCGTCTGTCGGAATCTAGTTAAATAAGTTTGACGATAAACTGCTATCCACTGAATGCATAAAAGACGAATCGTATATATACTAGCTAGCTTCTCCAATGCAAAATAGTGCCACCATGAATATGTCTTATAATTTTTAATCTGACATTTTTTCACTTTCTATAATAATTTAAAAGGTTGAGGAGCACGAAACATTTAAAGCCGGTAAATGGATCATTGAGCTCTTAGTGCCAACGTCTATGAAAGAAAATATGGTCAAGATCTCACGAGAATCTCAATGTTACAGAGACTAGAATATCTATGCACTGTAAAGATGTACAAGAATTGTTTTCTCCGCTCGATCAATAGAGACAAACTCAGTATCGCATATAATTCTAACCAGAAACTGAGAGAGAGAAGCTGAGTGCTCTTATAGCAATAAAATGGCTTGGTGTAATGAAGAAAAATTGAATTATAATTCGTCATTATGAAAGACCAAGTGTACATTGAAATGCTTTTTATTTGAGTAATATTGATTATTGTGTATTTTGAATGAATAAGAGATATATGAAACCTGTGTCAATAAACGATTTAGGTAATTAGTCTATTTAATTATATCCTTAATTTATGAGTTGAGCACCTGGATTTTTCGGAGAACAAGATGCATTTTTATCTCATTTTTTTAAATATCTGAGTTTGAAATACGAATTAGGAATTCTTTGGAATAAGAAAAAAATTCTGGACACATGGTATGAAATATTATAATTTCTTCTAATACAGTAAAACAGGCACTGTATTTTTTGTAATTATTCGTTTGGTAAAATGTAATTTTGGAAATCCTTTTTTTATATCATAATTGAAAAAGGCTCACAAAATCGAGCAGTCTGAGGAAGAATGTTCTTGTTTTATCTTATCACGGAGGTCAAACTTTTTAGAATGAGAGGTCGGGCTTAAAATTTGGTTACTATTCACTAAAACAAATTTCTAGTAAGGTTTTTCTAGGTTTATTAAAGTTTAAAAAAAAAAATTATTTCTAGCTAATTGGAGACAATTACCAAATTAAAACCCTCTTCAAAAGTAATGGCTTGGAATTTTATATAAATAAGCTCCTATCTCCTTATGATTAGAAGTATTTTCTTTATTTTGACGTTGAAGCAGACCCAAAGTAACATGGATTGTTCAACGGCCGGAATATCATAAGACTCACTAGTTATGGCGAGGGCCTCTCCGTCAAAGTTGGCGCAGCAACTTCCCATTGAGCCGTCACGAAAAGGATTGCATTTTATCGTACAAAGGAGGCGTCCCCGTTCGATAGAATATACGCGAATCTTTCTATCTTGACAGACAACATAGAGATTATCGGACTTTGGGAGGACTGTGGCTGAGGAGAGTGAGCTCTTCGACATGACCTGACTGTAGATTTGGAATTTGGAAATGTCTGATCCTTGCTAAAAGCGAGAAAAATTAAACTCGTTTCTTTGCTTGTGTCTAGATGGGTTAATGGTCACAAAGGATTGCGGTTTGTAAAAATTTAAATTTTCAAAAAGAAAATTGAAAATTAATTTTCAGATTAATGATCCACCTTATTAAAGATCGTAGCAAAGGGAGGCGGAATTAGCTAGAAAAATAAAAGTTGAACAATATTAAAACCGAAAACAAAGGAAAGAGACAAATTTAGAAATAAATATCCATTGCTTTTCACTCACGTCAATTGAACGAAATATTATTGATTTATCAGAACTACAGGAGACGAGATTTATTCTGGAAACAATGCTACTCAGATCGTGCAAGGTTTCAGTGATGCTTATATACAAAATGGCCCCGGAGTGGTCGTTAATCGTGTACATTGGCTGGTAGTTGTCTTTGACATTCCATAGCCGGATGAGTCTATCCCGGCCGCCGGTACAAAGGATATGCGTCTCTGGATCTAAAGTTTGTATTTTCATTGAAAGTGTATATGCATGGGTGTAGACATGAATGAATTGGCGGTAATCAACCAATCAAATTAATAAGTTGGACCATAAACCCTGAATATTCTATCTTCGAAAGGTTTTCATATATTTTAAATCACTTCTGATTGACTTGAGCTGCTTCAAGTTCTCTACTGAATGTGGGAAAAGGGCATCGATAATTGCGTCATGATCTTAGAGTTTACAAATCAAACTTACTCATCTCTGATAGGAAATAGTTCATACAGGTTATGTCGCTGTCGTGGGCGTTAATCAAGAAGAGGAGAGTGTCCTTCTTGGAGGCTGAGAATATTCTGGAATGTAAAATATTATTATTTCATCTACGTTTGATAGGAATTGTATAGACATGGGGAAATACTACAAATCGATATTTAAATTTACTCTATTCATTGAGAAGAAGAAATTAAAAAGAAGTGCTTTAAAATTCTACTGTGTATTCTTGCATGTAATGTCCATAATCTTTGAGAATTATCGACGATCTGTGGCATTTCAATGCACTACAAAGTCTTATTTTGAGTCGATAAGATTAGGTCTATGCTCTAACAGACCTCAAAAGTAAATAAACGGATTTACTAATAAAATCCTCTAAAAGAATCAATCCCCAAACATGAATCAAATGAGCTTGAAATACTATCTAAGCCATTTTAAGTTCATTAGATAGAAATATGGAAAAAAATTAAACGACAAGATTGAATGATAATGCGAAATATTATCTTCTTTCAAAATAGTTTTTTTTCTGTAAAACCTCGGGATTACAAACCCACATTAACGGGTAATTCTATTCATAAGGTATTTTATACTTGTGTGTCCCAATACATTGAATTAAACCTATTTTTCCAGAAATGCTGTTGCACACAAGTAAACCAGAGACTTTCACAAAACTAATTTCGCTTTTTCTCGTTGCTCAACAGGCAGTAACTATCATCTAAAGCTTACAAGAGTTCTCCAGTCTTGTTGCCAACAGCGAGATGGAGGCAGTCGAAACTAAGTGATAGGCATTTTAATCCAAAGTTTATTGAGGAGAGCATCTTCTGTTTAATCCTCACATCCTCAGCATCGGGGTTGGCGTCGGAGTTGAGGAACTGCTCAAAGACCCTTCTCGCGTTGAGCACGTGGACAATTTCATTGCCGTTCAATGAATTCATCCGAAATTCACTGTCTAAAGGGGGTTTTAAAAGAGATTTTAATCCAAGCGTCTTGAGTTCGTTGTATAGAGTTTTCTTAAATGGAAATTTATTTCATAAATGACTACACAACTAAATCATTTCATACTGGTACCATTTTAAAAGGGGGATTTTTTGGAATATCTTGGGTAAATGTATTCTTTTCTCCTTGCATAACATTTTTTACCTATGTAGACATGGTGATTACTAAGAATGAGAGTTATAACATAGAGGAATGTATCTATAAATGTAGAGGATTTTTGTAATTCATAAACTAGAAAAAGAACATTGGTTCCTCTCGAGCTTTGAATTAATATTTGGAAAAATGTCTAAACAGCAATGATAAGTGTTTATATGTTCAAACATGATTCAGACTTTTTTGTTTGTAACAATTATTTTATTCGCCATTTTATATTTCGCGGCTATTTCTCCCTAATACTGTATTCAAGAGATTCATTTAAACAATCTTTTAATTTTTTTTCTAAATTATCTCTACACTTTTGGGAAATCTTGAGGAATAATATTTATTTCATAGGTGCAATTAAATACATTAGACAGTAGGTTTTCAAATGTGCGCAAGAAGTTTATAAAAAAGTGAATATCGCAGAATGCGCATTTTCATCAGAATAGGTTGATCTAATTAAATAGTGCACATCCAGGCTGTCGATAAACAAACAATTGATACACTAAGGGAAGCGGAGGGAGATTAATAGTTTATAACTTCGTGACCAAGGTAAATAAGAGAAGAATACTCACCATTATGTCTTTCTGAGTCTAGATATTCCTTCTAGAAAATAGTAATGATTATTTATTGAGTGTTGTGATTAGACTTGGACATTAAAAGTAGACAATCGTGTTACTCTTTAGTTGTGGGCGGCTTGTAGAGCAAGATAATAATGCATGTTAATTTTTCTTGTTCATATTTATATTACTAGAAACAATTTAAGAGACATCTTTTATTTTAATAAAAATTAGCCTACAGAGGAATTGGATAATTCAGGACTAAAAATTTGAATGAATTGTAGTAAAAAAACTCATTGACCACTAGAATTATACACAAGTATAAATATCGCCAAATTCAAGATTGATCGTTGGGGAGCGAAAATTGACAAAATAAATACTGTATGAGGTGAGCTCTTTCATTATTCCAATACGAACTCTACTGTGAGAGAAGTTAAATTTCAAAAAATATTGAAAAAAGAGGTTTTATTAGAACAAGAAGAACCTCTGGGTTCAAAGGCAAGTAATGGCCTGAAAAGAGACAGCTTAGAGATAAAAATATTCTAGTTTACGATGCATGTTGTAAAAAGATTCAAATGATTAATTCTGTAATATAAGTACACATTTTGGTGTTGAAATAATGTTTTATTTTAGCAAAAATAGTATTCATAGAACGGGTCCTTATTACAAATGCTTGTTAATTTTTAAATTGTTTATGTATCTACTAGGTGACCCAATGACACACTGCATTGTGACAACAATTTACACATCTTGTCGGAAAGAGAGCTTGAATTTATTTGTGAATTTACATGTCATTTTTTTCTAATTTTTCTAAACTATTTTATGTATTAAACTGTTTTCCATTTTTACAGAACACCAATTTAAAAAATTGAAATTTCAAAATTATAGAAAAACTATATCTTTATCATTTTTCTCTAGGTATTATAAGGTATCCCTAATGCATTTATTCTAGACAATCCCTATTTTCTATATCTGTGCAGAAAATAGAAGCTCTTCTAATTCCGTCTATGAAAGTTTTATTATCTAACTCGGTCAAATTTTACAAGATCGGTGAATAGTGTAGAAGATGTTCAGACTTCCCTATGACCACGACCTTTTTATTATTATAAGATAACCAGTAAATGTAGTTTCTCTAGCTAGAATATTACTCTGGAGAGTATTGTTAAGTTGATAGACAGACTGTTTGATTTAAACTTCAATGATAGATATTTTTCAATCATTTTTTATTTATCAAGCAGATCATGAAAATTTGTCTATTTTTAGGATAAAACCTTTATCAATAAATTCTAGCCAAAGTTCTCATTTTTGTCTCGTTAAAATATGTAATTACAGTACCCTAGCAATAGAGTTTCAGGAATAAGAGCGTTTTTAGAGTAGAAAGAATAAGAATACTGACTCATGTTCAGTTTGATTATGGTTAATTGATTATCTCAGCTCTTGTGGTCAAAATAAGAGAAACAGGAGTCTGTCTTTCACAAGTGATTATCAACCCCAAGATTTCAAATTATTCATAGCTTGATCAAATATCAACCTACTTCGTTTACTTGTGACAAGGATTTTAAGTCTTAAATGTGATCTCATTGGTTCAAAGGGGGGAAATAGTAGACTTACAGGATCGTTTATTCTCCAGAGAATAATCTTGCCATCCTCTGAGCAGGTGTAAAAGGAAGCCTTCAACTCATCAACACTCAGGACAGTCTCAAATAGCACTATGCCCTCACCAGAATATGACATGCAGACATGACGAATTATTTCACTTGATATCGGCACAATATCCCAGATAATGTCAGCGTGGGAAATTTCTTCATAAACATTTGATATTACAATCTCCTCTTCGTTGTTGTTTTTAAAGTTATCCAACTTCCAAATCTGAAATCTAAAAGATAATTTTAAATCGAGTCGATATTCATCTAAAACGATTGACAGATTTATAGTTTAATTATATTAATTAGATGGTAGTTATTAGTTACCAGAATTTTTTATTAGTTATTCAATAATTTTATCACTTGTATTTTTATATTCTTTCAAGATTCTATAAGCAAAATTAGCTGAAAATGGCTAGATGTAGTCTACATCATGTAGAAAGAAACTAAAACAAAATATCGTACTAAATATTATGCACATCTTATGGTGGTTGATAGAAAAATCGATAATTAAATTTAGATCATCTTGAAAGCTTATAGGTTACAAGAAAATATTGAATAAATTTGCATTGGAAAATTTCTAATACACAAACTTCATTCAAAAATAATCTTTCAATGAAATGTGTAAAAAAAATATTCATAGTGAATTATATGGAATGGACAATTCAAATAATGTAATTATTGAATCAATAAACTACTTAATCGAAACTTTTATTTCTTTCCAACCCATAAAAAACGTTGACCTCATTCATTGTGTGGATGAGAAGAAATATTTAAAAAAAAACAAGAAAAATCTACTCGAATTAATAATTACTCACGAGTAGTCAGAAAAGAATGCAACTACAGAATCACAGGAGGAAATGAAGCCAAGGGAGACTATATCAGATAGTCCATCAATGGTAGGTGGGGAGCATTTCTCCGACTTTAATTCAATACATCCAATCTTCTCGAGAGAGTTCCTATCAATCATTGTAATCAACTTTTGGGAATTGCCAATCATCAAGATGTCTTCATATAGTGTCATGCACTTTGATAAACTCTCCTAGATGATTAATAATCATTGATTATGCATATTTGATTTATATTGATCAAGATTAAAAATGCTCCACTCACGTTTAGCTTGAGAGTTTGAAGGATTTGCCTCTTTGAGTTAATTTTGAGTAAGGATGAATTCGTTGATAGGGCATAGATAATCTCCAGCTCTTCACTTTCCTTCACAATGACTAGATCTATGAAATTGTTGTAGAGGTTTTCACTCAAAATCACATTTCGACTTTCAAGGGGGATTTCTTCAGCCTTTTTCTTCGATATTTGCTTGGGGTACCAAAACTTTATCACCCTAGAGCCGACAGTCACAAAGTAATCGAGAATTAGACTGAAGGCGACTGAATTGACCATTGAACATGTCTTGGAGGAGGCGATTTTTTTGTAATTCACACGATTCCACAGAAAGACAGACTGATCTTCAGGGCTGCCAATGGTAACGATTAGATTTCCCTTTGGGCTGAATTCCACACAATTTATCCGGAATTTATGTCCAGCGAAGGAGTATTTGAGAGCGAATTCGTCAGTGGAATAAAGCCTTGCGTTTGGCATATGGCCAGCCTAAGGATAGTTTTATCAGAATTATTATATAGAATTCGGATTTTCAATGCAGCATTAAATCTAGACAAGCAATGAATAGAGACTTAGGTAGCATATGATCAAATCTAACTCAAATTCACTAAAATAATGCCTCAAGTTAAAGTTTAAACCATTACTTCTCCGGTTATGATATATCTTCCATCTTTAGAGACTGAAAGACATGTTAACTGTCTACCTGTATCACTGGTTAGAACTCTTTGTTTAACGGAATTCAGAGAGCACTGGCGGACGGAAGCACTAAAAGTCAGGTCAATTTGAGAGAAAGAAATTTACCCAGCAATGAAAAATATAGAATCATCATGAGTCTGTGAGAATTGTGCATTATTGGCTACATTATTCCCAATTACGGATCTTAAAGATATGGGGTTAACGTCATTGAGAATTTTCATCAAAAACAATAAAATATCGAATTATAAAAGTTGAAAGTATTTTAACAAATTCAATACTTACAAGCTTTTCATGAGTTTGTTTATAATCATCAATATATTTAAACCAGATCGTGTGCAATGGTAAGTACAAGCCGTATATTGTCATTATAAATTCATATCTAATAAATCTCAATTTAGGCTCCCCATAAAACTCGCAAGATCAAGGAAAAGCTTGGAAAGAAGCAAATCCAGAACAGAACTCTTCCATACTGGATTAGACTGAAGACCAACAATAAAATTAGATACAATGCAAAGAGACGTCACTGGCGCAGAACTAAGCTTGGATTCTAAACCAATTATTGCAATATATTTCCTAACGATCTAATCTGCTTCTTATCCTGTCTAAGACGCTATTCTGAATCCCTAGAATATTCAAAACTAAAATATTTATTTCATCTAAATAAGTGCTCCACAATACGCTCTCTTTCCTGAATTTCATCCACTAAATGTCTTGACAAATGATTTGGGTCAACATCCGTATCGAGGAGGTTTGTTATCATGTGAAAACCTTCAAATTCCCCGCCGAATTTGAGAAATCTGTCCCTTAACTTGTGACCTCCTGATGTGTTCCAAGGGTCCTTCGCAAAGAATTTTTGGAATATCAAGTAGGCTGCTGACCTGGCTAGTAAATATGCATGGTATTTAGCACCATAATTGTAGAGATGTGTGAATCTGTGGGTATAGGCAACGCCATCTTCTTCGGGATAATCTTCCCAAGGCAAATGCTTTCTGGATAGTTCTCTATGAAGTCTGTAACTGGTAAACTTTTCCTTAGTGTGGTCCATGTATTGATGATTGTCTCTGTGTAGTTGTTGGTCGAGCATTGCAAGCACAAGCTAAAAAAATATAAAAATGGTTCTTATAAAAGTTAATTCATAAGAATTTACCTGTTGGGATATTTCTATGCTCTGACCAAAGTATCTTAGAGATTTGATTTTGGAGAATTTCTCTATTCCATCATCTAGGGGTCGTCCTGTTTTCCAATGTCGAGCGTACTCAGAAATTACTGAGGGGTGCATTGCCAATAGCTCAAATAAAGTTGAGGGTATTTCAGCTAGATCCGTGGAGCATCGTGTACCGGTTACATGTTGATATCTATGTAAAAAGGTATATTTTTCTTCAAATATCTTTAATTAATATAGTCTAACATTACTACTTGTGAGTATAATCACAAGTAAAATTTCACACCCAGTGAGTAACTATATTTCAAGACTTGCGAATTTAGGACATCTTTAGTGCTCAATTAATTTCTCTCACCTTGTTGTCGCCAGCATAGAATGAAGTGCGTGTCCCCATTCATGAAAGAGATTTTCAATCTGATCAAAATCCAAGAGAGTAGGAATACCTCGATCCCCTTTTGCAAAGTTCAAGTGTAGACAAACAATTGGGGTTTGATAAGCATCTTCAATATCGAGATACTTTCCTCCTCTTATCGTGTAGTGGCAATCCTTGAAAAAATATTTTAGAATTTTAATGAAATCACGTAGTAAATATCTCAATTCTGGGTACTCTTATTCAATACAGTAGTACTCCAGAGATAAGATGTATAATAAATAATCAGCTGAAAATCTTTTGCAAATTTTAAAAATACATCATAATCACTTGAAAAGGTTTACCGTTACGCTGGAAAAAGTCACAATACACGGAACCGACGAAATCGCTTTGCTGTGATGAATTCTTTCGAAAAATGTCAACTTTAATCACGTCAACATGACACACTTCTCCTGGCGAAATTTCCCCGGGTACGAGAATCAAATTGAAAAGACATTCGGCCAACATTGACACCCCGTGCATACATGAGCCCAAGGAGAGATATTTGAAGATGTCCTTCTAAAATGGTAATTGCTGTAAAAATTTATAAAAATATCTCAAAGACCTAAAAATTCCTTTTACTGATTGATTGGAATGTTAACCCCTAAGAATTAAATCTATGCTAAAAGAGGCACAAACAGGTGTTGCCAATATATTCTTACATCAACACCAGCATAATTCTTTCCTAATGACACAATATATGGAATGTCCCAAGCTCCGATTTTACTTTTAGGAGTAGACTTGTCAATTATGGAGGAAAATGACTTGTGAAATAAATCAACTGATGAGCATGTAGACGGGAGAATTCCTTGCAGGGATTTCTCTAAGAAGCCATCCAATTCCCTGCTATTGTCTACCATTGTGTTGAGTAAAACTCTGGAGCTGTAGTCTTTGAAGCCTGATGCGCTAGAATATATCATCAAAATTAGGTATTCTTAACGCAAAAGACTAACTTGTCGACTAACTTGGCAGACTTTAAACGAAAGAAGAGAAGTCTCTTGAGCACAAATTCCTGGTTATAGATAGGTTTATAAAAGTTGAGGTAACTGTTCCTGCGTAGAACGGCATTTTCGTTATAAAATGAAGGCCAAAAACTCTTGTTTCCCTCAGAATCTGTTAGCGGAAGGTGAGAATTCTATAAAATATCAAATTAATATTAAGCATTGCCTAAATAAATTATGTGAGACTTACATTGAAAAACTTTTCGCCATATTCAAAAACCTTGGAAGAAGATTCAATAAATTCCTTATACATGTTTGGATTCTTAAGGTGCACTCCTGACTGTTGAAAATCGTTGATGAACAACTTCAAGACTCTGTGATCAATTTCATCGTAGGAGGTAGAACTATAATGTTTGAAAAGGATTAATTCTCATCTCACAATTTCTTCATTTAGTTTATTTATTTTAAATAATTTAGAAACCAACTTTAGACTCTTAACAGCAGTATCATAAAGTTGAGTATTTGTGTTCAGCCTCTCAACGTGCTCGGCTAAGGACTGACAGCAATTAGAGGCATGTTGACGAAAGTTAGGATCTGGATGTAGGATCCTCAAACAATCAGCCATGTCAGCAACTTTGCAAATTAAATTAGAGAGGTCGTCTAATATTTGAACAGTATTCCGTTTGGTCGTGTCACTAAAAATTTCTGACAACAATGCATCTGATTTATCTATAACATTTTTTGTCAGAGATTGAAAACGATGAGGACTCGTTAGACCGTCAATTTTGAATAGACCAAGTGGTTCACGGTTTTTTGAATTAGTGTCTGTGGGTAGATTGAATTTATCTGCAATGGGACTAAGCTTAGTTACTTTGAAGGACAGTTTTTTAAAGTTGAGGTGATTAATGCATTTATGAAATCTTATCATATCTGTAGGAGATTCACAAGTTTATTAAGCTTATAATTAATCACGTATTCAGTTAAGAAAACAATATAAAGCTATATTGCTTAGTTTTGGTACGATGATTGTGTTATTGACAAAAATTATTCTGATAAATATTTTGAATAATCGTAATACCAAAACAAACTTAATGAAATGTGAAAATAAAATAAACAATTATGAAGTAAATTTGATTTCGAAGTATCATTTTCTTTTGAATATAAGTTTGTATTTGAAAAAAAGGCAAAGTAGATTATCACATTGTAAAATCGTAAGGGTACAGAAAGTCATCGTCTCCGATGAGAGGCAGTAAAATGTTAAATATAGATTTGATGTTCATAGATTTAAAAGAATCAATCTGAGCCTCAGATTCTGAGGTTTTGAAGGAAGGGATTTGTTTCATCAAATTCAGCTAGAGTGCATCATTATCCGGCTTTGGACAGGATTATGAGTACTAAATAAACGGCGTGTGAATAAGAAGGAATCTAAATTAGATTATCTAATGGAGAAATGATTTACGGTAAATCTGAAAGTTTAATTCAATTACTCGACAAATTTATTAAACCATTTCATCCTCTTACATAAAGAATCTATAGCTTGTAGACATTCAGGCGATTCTCTAGCATAACTGAGCGCTTCTTTGAAGTATGCAAACTTTTCATCTTTTTCAAAATTTCCTCTCGTTTCCCATTGTAGTACATCGATTCCAATAAGAATTGTTCCAAAGGAATGCTCGATACAGCTCGTACTCAACTTCTTTATGCAATCATTGTGAATTTGGAGAAGAATAATTTCCATTTTTTTCAACACTTGGCTCTGGAATATTTTTATATTAAGACTTTAAATGGAAGAAATTTAATAAGTAACAACTTACGGAATATTTCAACGATCTGGGAGATGTGAGTGTGGTATTCAGAATTGAAACAAAAAGTTTGAAATTTTTGCAAAAGCTCTTTTTCTTGTGCAGCTCCAAGGACTTGAACTCAATAAGTTTTAGTAGGGAGTCATCTCTATTATCGAACTGCACATCATTGAGGATTTTAACAATAACACCGGAAGTGTATTTGTTGACTTGATCTTTCTCACAGGTTTCAACTAGGTTTATTAGCATCTTGTACGCCAAACCGGCCAGCTGAGGTGAAACATTTTTACTAATAAGATTCTGTAGTAGAGCAACATTGCGATTATTGTGAGACCAATCTTTACTAGCTGACTTTTCCAAAAGACACAGCATACAATTATACCCATGGTGAATAATTTCTTCTCGAAAATCTTCGATTAGTTTTAGTGAGAAAGCACTCAAGATGGGAATAAAATCGTGAGCGAAATCCTTAGGATATATCGATATCAAATCAATTAAAAAGTCTCTAACAAAGGGAACTCTGGAAAGAGGGTGATCAGAAAGCAAGTTTTCGATAGCCTTAATTAATGAAACATCATCGGCGTTTTTTGCAATGAAGTTGGTTAAGGATTCGCTTTGGCATAAATCGTGGAAAACAAAGCTATTTGCTACGTCACAAGAAATAATATTAGTAGTTGAAGGGTTCTTGACGATTCCTGCGGCTATTATCAGCAGCTTGAGACCAGATTTTGTTTTTAAATTAGCACTAGTGATTATTTTGGAAAGCAATCTGCATCTTTTCTCGATATTCTCTTTATCTTCTCTAGCTAGATAGACTTCTTCACTCTTGAGGAGATGTAAGTCTTCGTAATCTCTAAAATACAACATTTTTGTTTCAGAGATAATTTCTAAACATTTAATTTTTAAATTTTATATCAGCTTAAACTTTACAAAATGTCAAAATCTATTGATAAACTTTTACTGGTTGAATTGTCGCCAGTATTTGATTTTGAATTGTCTGAATGATAATTTAGATCATTGTCCATGTCTTCCTTGAGCGCAATCGTGTAGTCATAAAGATCCTTGACTAGGCTATTCAAATTCATTGGCTTTATATTAATCTCTAATTGAATCTCTGATTTCTCATTCTCGAGCAAGTGCATTCGGACCTTTTCCAGGCTGCAAAATTTTTTAATTGTGAATTTTTTTTCCCTTCTCAAGCGGAAACTTGATGTAGTCTCTTCAATTTTTGTCATTCGACACTTTTCAAAAACAAGATACATTCCTAAATTGACTTCAAATCTAAAAAATTAATATATATTTTTCAAGTACCTTGTTCGAATTGATTGTAGTTTATCGTCAATCATTTTCAAAACTATTGCAATCCTGTTATCAGTAATTCTCAACTCTGATTTCCACTGAAAACAAGCTAGAGTAAGATCATTACTGATGCTTTTTAATCTAGGATTTAAAAAGTATTCCCTTTCTATTGTAATTTGTTGACTTTTGAAGGTGGATTGATTCTCAAGTTCGATATTTTTCAGAGACATTAGTAGTAAAGAATTCTTCTTCGGGCTACACATCACCGGCAGAATGCCATCCATTCTGATAATTGTCTCTTCCATAAAGTCTGAGAATTTTATAATCTGAAATTTTGTCAAAGTACGTCGGTTCAAACGTATCTCTGACATTAGAGCTTCGATTAATTTCAAAGCTCCACTAATCGTTGCCCTCTCAATTTCGTTTCTCTTTTTCTCTTCTTCATACTTTGTGTTTATAGCATCGAGCATTTCATCAATTCTAATGAAAATCTTTTGAATGCATTCCATTTTTGTTGATTTCAAATTAGTCTCATCTAATCTCTATAAAAAGGATTATTTTAAAGGTTTTGAATTGAGAGACTCTCTCAATGTGAGACCAGCAAAAGCAAGGTTAAAAAGAAAATAATCTATCAGAATTTTTTTCCATCTTGTCTTTCTAGGACAACCATTGCTTATTGAAGTTTCATTCTGTGAAAACTTAATCTCCAAGAGTCTTGAGAGTGTACATAAGGCCACTACTAATTGAAAAAAGTTTATCCACATCACACAATTATGAGAAATATGTAGGATGCTGAATACAAATTCTATAAAAATTTCTTCAAATAACCTCAATTATATTTTAGATAAGCACAACTCATAAGTAGAGAAATAATAATTATTTTTAGATAGAGCTGTGATTAAAAATAAACTTGTAGTTGATCAAATCTGATTTTTAACCATTTTACTTATAAGTAGTGCTTATCCAAAAGATAATTGAGGTTATTTGAAGAATTTTTGTTATCGAATTTGTATTCAGCATCCTACATATTTCTCATAATTGTGAGATGTGGATAAACTTTTTTCAATTAGCAGTGGCCTAGTGTTCATTTAAAGAAATTTGATATCTTTTAACAAATTTCATTCAGTACACTGTATAATTATTACTCTATATTGATCTCAAGTCTGATGTTTTAACGGTGACAAGGGACCGATCACCAGAACACCGCGAGTATCTCAAAAATTTACCTACTACAAGTCAGAATGTAAACACAGAATCTCCCCCTCAACCGCCTCTTGCCAATCAAATGTCCACCAACCCTGACGTTGACCTCCAATCAAACTTCATTAGTTCACCTCTCTCTGGAGCGTCTTATCCTCCCGTGACTATCTCTCAAGCTTCTAAAAGATGGCCTGATTCCTCACCAAGCTCACAAAGAGCACAGGCAAATGACTCACTTGACGACGGGATCCTACCAAATGTAGAGTTATTTCGTTCCTAAGGTGAAATATAATTCCGATCTTCAACTCAAATCAATTCTCTGGAATGCTCATAACATCCTCTCAAACACCTCTTACTACTATTTAAAACAACTGATCTATCAACATAGACCATGTTTTTTCTCAATCACCGATTCATGGCTAAATATCACTATCCCTTCAAGTGACATCGACATCCAAAATTATATATCTGTTCGAGCTTTCCTCATCATTTCCTTGACCTTATGAAACTTCTTAATCTTGAACAGATTGTCTCCCAATCTATCTATCCAAGCTCGGGAAATTTTCTTGACTTAATATTCACAAACATCTATAACTTGAATCTAACTCATTGCTTCAAATTAGGCTCTTCTGACCATAAAGTGGTTATTACTTCTTCTGACTCCAACTTCTATGACTCCTCAAC
>JJOG01006393.1:0-43387 GCA_000715275.1 Gyrodactylus salaris
GCGTCATCAGTACAGCTATCCCCATCTCCCATAGTATGTGTCCCGACCATTATTAGTAAGTGTGCAGGAAAAAGTTCCAAAATATTATCTCTACTGAAAAAAGGCCTTATCTAAGGATCACATGCGGAAAAGCACAAACAGAAAGCGTCCCAAAAAATGAGAAAAAACTGATCTCAAAATATTCAAGATGTGTATTTTGTCTAAGGAAAAGGGATAAGAACATTCTGTTGATAAATAAACTTACTACTATTTAGTATGATACTGAAAGAGTGAACAAATCTTTCTGAGTACACTTATCCTTATTTGGAGTATACCATGGGGAGCAATCGAACTCGCGACAAGTAGATTGGCAAGCAAATGCACTAGCCACTGACGAAGATTCCTCAATGAGTCCATTACACCTTATCTATTTTTCCTTTTTCTAATCACTGTGGCCCCTCTGGTCCTGAACTAATTTCCCAGAACCTGTAGCTCTTACACAGGGTTTTATCGGTGCCCTTCACAACACAGTTTTTAGCACTTATTCAGATATTTGACCCACCCTGTTTTCGACTAAGTACGACAAAGCCCTGAGTAAATTTTTTTCATTGAAAAATAAATTTTATACAGGTATATCGACGTAAGAAAAAATTCTTGAATCCTTCTAGAATCTCGTACTAACTCAATATCAAAATAGTAATTAAAAAGTACAGTAATTTTTTGAAAAAATTAAATTCAAAAAAAATTATCAATGAAAGATTATTCTATAATACACTAAATAAATATCAACATTTGTCTCCGAACATGGGGGTCCCTTCAAAGGTCCTACTTTTGCACTTCAACCTTTCCATTCAACGGGAATGGGACGTTCTTAATGAACTGGTTCGTGAAATTTCCAGCTGGCTTATACTGCCCAACGACGTAAACACCTTTGTTCTCCGGATCTGCGGCAATGCCGAAGCCGACTTTGGTGCTCTCCTTCCAGACTACCTGCGTGAAGTGGCCAATCTCGCTGCCGAAGACACCCTTCTTGAAATCGTAATCCTTGATTTCGTTGTACCAGTTGTCAGTGGGGAATTTACCTTGAAAATAAAATTTTAAGATTTATAATATTTTAAGCGCGCTATTTTAAGTGCCTCTTCATAAGAAGATACAAGTTTTACAAGGAAACATTGAGACGTACCATCTTTCGGGTATGGAATTGAGTGGAAGGCCAAGTTCTCGCCGAAATCACCACCCACTGAGTGCTGCATCTTCCTCTGACTAGCAATCTTCTCGGCGTAGCTTTGTGCTGAGCTCACGAGATCGTTGTCGAGCGACAGCGCGGGTGAGCCGTGTAACTTTCGTAGTCTGGTAAAATACAGATAAATAATAGATTTCAGGAGAGCTAACGAAAACATGGCTGACTAAATATTCTAAAAGGTTTTAATTAACTTGTAGATATGATTGCAAGATTAACTTCAAACGTTAAGCCCTCTTAAGACCATTTGTTTTGGAAGTTGTTCGGTCCGCTCAAATCAAAGAACCTCTGAGTGAATCTCTTTACAAAGCAGGATTGATCCTACGCACACATGTCAGATGAGCACAAAATGAAACATGGAATTTGAAATGTCTTCTCTACACTCACGCGTTATGTCTGTCGAGGAACATCTTGTTCAAACTAGCGTTGTCCACCTTACCATCTTCTGGCTTCTATTGGAAAATATCACAAGAGTTATTAATTAATAAGCTGTTGTTGAGGGTTATTGAGAGAAGGGGCAATAAAATCAGTTGAGTAGTTTTATCAAAAATAATTATTTTAGAGATATAGATTTTAGACCTCTCTTCGATTATTTTTCTAAGGAGGTTGGATCGCATATAAGAGTTAATTTGTGATCAAAGCTCACCTTGACTTCAGCGGTTGCAACTGGAGTTTGGGCCTAGAAATAATTTTTCATTGAATTTGTAATAAATCTATGCATTTGTGAAAGATGAGAGTCATTGGTTAGAGTTTTCAACCGGGGGACTCGAATCAACGATCCAAACCACATCATAAATACTCACCTTCTCTTGGTCCTTAGCAGAAGGTATCTTGGAAAGAGGAATGTTAAAAGATGGTGTTTTGCAAATTAGCATGAGCCTCCTACCTTATTCTCAATAGTTATAGCTGGTTAGTAGAGCGCTGCTTTTTGATTGAGCTCTTTGCGCAAAATTATAATCTAGACATGATTTCATGAGGAACTGTGTATTAAATATTTATTCTAGGTGTTGGCAACAGGCCAAAATAATTTGTGTATGAAAATCGTATTCAAATTAATTTGAATTAACGCCAAAACTTAAACCAGGATTTTCTCGACTATCAAAAGATTCTGTGAGAGATGGGAGTAATATTTGGGAACTGCATGGAAAATGCTATCCTTCAGAAGAAACGTTCTCAATAAGAAGTATTTTGTTAGGAAGATGTGACTGATGCGCGATATCTAGTTTAAAATTAGCGAGAATTTCGAAATCAGAACGGAGAATATTTTTCAAACAATCTGATTATTGGGAGCAGAATAATTTGCTTGAACAGAATATATCGATATTTTCATTCAGTAGCCTTTAAAAGGCGAGAAAATCGATGGCGGCCATTTGAATTTATGGAATTGTATGGATTTTTAACACATCAGAGTTTCGACCATAGGAGATAGATTTAAAGCGCACGAAAGATAGCCTCAGAATTAGATCTTGATCATATAATTGAGCAATCTAATGCGATTCCTCGTGATCTCATTTCAAAAAGCAGTGCCCTACTGGTGAGTAAAGTGTAAGGAATTTAGATACTTTGGCTCTCAAAGAAAATCTCATTTAAAGGCAAGACCGATGGCGTCTGGGGATTATAAACTAAGGTCTCACCTTATTCTCGGCAACTTGAACCGGGGATTTTGGCTAGAAATAGGAGTTGATTTTGAGCCTTATCGATTCTTACCTTATTTTCAACAGTTGTCGCTGAATTTTTGGCCTGAAAAATAATAAAAAGAAAATCATTAAATGATATTTGCTCATTTTCGATCCAATATTGCGTGACCAACTGGTTACACTAATGCACTCTGTAATTCATTTAAAGGTTTCATTTGATTTCATATCTATTTAATTTAATGAAAACTCTCATATGAATTTTCATTGGTCAATAGAATTCGACTCACCGACTTATTGCTGAGATCGTCATCTATTATTTCGAAGTAATACAGCGGCATCTGAGATATATTAGATCAACAAATTACCTCTGGTTCGACCTCTCCCTTCTTATTGTACCTGGTACATGATAGATTGCGTCCATGCTGAAAATTCAAGTTGAGTTTTCGCTACTCGCAAGGAACACGGACAACTCACAAGAAACTCTTTCGGATCTGCAATCGTCTTCTTGGTGATCCTTCGGCCCATGCTGAAAGACAGAGAGTGCTCTTATTACTGTGTGCACGATGCAATAATTACTTTTCTGCACATAACAGTGAAGCTATCATATACTCTTTTTTTCTGATCACCAAAATAAAACACACTTTGACTCGACTGAGGAGTTGTATTACTTGCAAATCAAAGCTTCACTGATTAAACGACAATGGTTTGAATGCAGAAAGTACAAAGATCAGCCCATGATGATTCATGAGAAGAATAAAAGCAGCCTACTCATGAGTCTGTCAAGTTTTCATAATTTTCAAGACTCACTTTTCTTTTCAAATCTGACTGAAATCTTTTAAACGTTTAAAAGTTGAAATTCTTCCTCTTATATATAATACTATTAATCTGGTGTGTTTTTTTCTAATTTTCAGTATTAAAGAACAATCGCCATGCAAGCTCACAACGAGGTAGAGATTACATGGAGAATAGAGGTTTTGTTTCTAATTGCAAAGTTTAATTAATTTCAGCTTGTAATCACATTGTGAATTGATTTAAGAGAGAGAGATAAGAATAAGGTTTACTAACGAAGAGACTCAGAGTAAAGATTAATTACAGCATGAGTGGTTTGTGAAAGATAGATGTCTGAAGTGGATCTTATGCAATCCACTTGATTTGTCAACGAAGCGATTTTATATAAAATTTATCCAAAATATTGACAAAAAAATCATATTTCAGAATGGGAGAATTTAAATTACGTCGAGACCCCTGTGGCTTATTTCTAAATTAGTATGACATACTACTTGCAAGTAACTTGGTCAAATATGTACTGATTCTTATCGTTAAAAAAGGTTTCTGGGGTTTATCATCAAATAACCTCAATTATCTTTTGGATAAGCACTACTCGTGAGTAATTTCCTTGTTTTGCTTTGATGCGAGATTTAAGAAAACAGTAGTAGATAAATAATCTGAGAATTAATTAGTTTCACAGGGAAAATGATAAAAATATGATTCTAGCTGTATAATCATTCGGTTTTCAAAGGGTACATTCCACACAAAGTGTAGTCCATGTGTGGAGAGAAGTTTTTTCGCAAATTGTATTGCATTTTGTGCTGTACAAAGAGTAACTGTTGTTATGTAAACAATGTTTAAGAAAAGTTTTGTTATAAAAATAGTTTAAATGAGTAAGCATTCTTAGTTCTTCGTAATTATTTGTCATTTTAATTCCATCACTATGTTTTAAATAAGCAACAATTCAAAACTATTAGGTCGTTTAAATGACTTATTTAAAAGTTATTTCATCAGAGTGATGAAAAAGTTCTCAAACACTTGTCTAACTTTCTCCCACGTTTCAAAAAATCAAAATGAGTGACACTCTTCCAAATCTAAAATTTCACGAGATTATGAAATTTTGGCAGAGAATCCAGGGAAAACAGTAAGAGAGATATCTAAAGAGTGTGGATCTTCCCTTGGAGCAACTTTCAACCACATCAAAAGCCTTGGATTTGTCAATAAGCTTGATTATTGGGTTCCTCATGTGTTGACAGAGGAGAATAAAACCAAACGCTACCTAGCCTGCTCTTCTTTGCTAAAAAAATCAGGAAGCACCATTTTTGAAGAGGATTGTAACTTGAGAAGTGGATTCTTTACTCTAACTTTCATCGAAAAAAATCCTGGAGAATCTCATTTGATCTCCCTTTTTCCTCGCCAAAACCAACAACCTATCAGAAGAAGGTTATGCTTTGCGTTTGGTGGGATTATAAAGGCTTAATCTACTATGAATTACTCCAAAGTGGAGTTAAAATAAACTCAGAGGTCTATTGTGCTCGATGCAAAAATAAGAGAAATACGCTCAGCACTGGTGAATAGAAGAAATTTTTTGTTCCATCAGGATAATGCCAGGCCCCACATTTCTTTAATGACACAGAAAAAATTGAGGAGCTGCACTGGGATATGATGGAGCATCCACCTTATTCTCCTGACATCACTCCGTCAGATTTTTACCTTTTCCAGGACATGCAGAATAATCTTGGTGAAAAAAATATTCAATAGCCGAATACTTGGGTTGAAGATTATTTTTTCTCAAAAGACGAAGAGTTACCAAAACGTTGGAAAAAGGTCATTGATTTATTTTTTTTGATAAATAAACTATTTTTTTCTAAAAAGAAATTTAATTTTACGTTTAACCAAAAATACGAAATTACTCACTTTAAGAGGATTTTAAAATATTTTATACTTTCTGTACATATATAAGGTCTAAATTTTTATTTCTTTTATAAATGCATTTTTCTAAGAAAGAAACAGCAATTTGGCTATCACCACCTCTTCAGTTTAAATCGGCTTGTTCAGGCAAGACCGAAAAATAGGAAAATAATGAATAACTTAGTGTGCAATCTCGAATATCATAAAAACTACTATAATTCATTCATAACTAAATCTTCAACATTAATCTCAAATCAAATGAAGTCTCTGATTATATTCATGCTAAAGTTATATATCTCAATTTGCGAAAATTATGAAAAGAAGTGTTCTGAAACTATCAACGATGAGGAATATCTGATGAAGCATAGATTAATATTTGAATACGAAAGTTTTAAATTAATCACGCATCGGACTTTTGAGTTTTATCTTTTCAAAACCAGATCTCCAAGGGTAGCCGTGGATATAAAGAATGAACTGAAAAACATGACTTACATTGATTTGAGTGGTGCACTGAAGAAGAAATCTGATTATGAAGATGTAGAATTAGAACAGAGCTTAATATATTATAACTCTTCCATAAGAGTTGATTACGTTATCTGCGACCAATATGCTGGAATGTTTCGCGTCTTCACATTTGGTCTGAGAGAAGAAACTGAATATGAAAAGACTGTACGCTACACATACGGTTCGTTGCCAAATAGCAAATTCAGTACATCCTTCTACTATCGCGAATATCTTAAGAATATGAGGCCAAAGGATTTTGCAAGTTTTAAACTCGAACATGCTGCTATGCATGAAAAATTCGAGATGTTGATAACAATCTCAAACAATGAAACGATGATTCGCAAAATAGAATTAATTAATAACACCACACATAAAAATAGAAGGTTCCATTTTGAGATCAAAAAAACAAGAAAGCACAGAGAACAAACCATGACTCAATATATGCTGCGAATGAACTTTATCAGCTGCAAACACATGGAATTTAAAGTCCCTAAAAATTACATAATCTGTGTTTTGGGTGTAGAAGAGGGGTCTGAGGCCGAGTCGAATACTATTGATCTAGCGAGATATAAGTATAACTCAGATAGAAAATTCGAATCGGGGGCTTCTACAAAAATATATTTTGTTATGCCTGAAAGGACAAAGAGCCTCTGCAAAAACAACCTTGCCCGAATGATCGAAATTTGTCAAGAAAAAGGTCTGTGCAATATATTTTGGGGCCATCTTATAAAACTATTCGAACAGAAGATAGCAAATTTACAAATTGAACTCATTATAAAATACGATAATTGTCACGTGGAGATTGAATTCGAGCAGGAAATATTAATAGACGCAGATTCCAACTACGATCAAATCATCGAAACATATTTGAGCAAAGCTGAGAATACACCTCTTATCGAATACACTAGTACTGTGAATACAGAAGCTACTGTTACAAACCCTACACACGAACACAAAGGTACTGCGAATTCAGAAGCTGATGTTACAAATCTTCAAATCGAAAACACAAGCACAGTGACTACAGAAGCTACTGTCACGAACCCATTAATCGAACACACAAGCACTGTGAATACAGAAGCTGCTGTGAGTGCACATCTCTCTACACTGGTTTCTGAGAACACCACTCCTATCATTGAAAGCTTAACAACACCTTCAGATTTAGACGATTATGAATACACAGAGGAGGAATTGCCTCTAGCATCAGCAAGTATTAAAGTCATGTATGTCAATGACGATACGAATAACGCATCGATTCATCTCAAGCTCTATGCTGTTATTCTAATGCTCATCTCTTTTCAATCGTATATGTTTTTTTTCAGAGATCACTAGTACCATTTGAAGTAATCGCTTTGAGATTAAAAATTGTAAAATCTCTATTCTTTTAATCTTATTTTGTGAGAAAAACTTATTGTGAATAAAAATTATTTCTCACACTCTTCTTATCAAATAAAATTGGGTAATTTGGTTTTTATGACTTTAAGACTATTTAGATAAAGCAAATACAGATAAAGAGAATTTCATCACTGTCCAGACATATACGTTTCATCCTTATTTGGATTCTTCAATATGCCATAGGGAGGAATCGAACTCGCGACTGGTAGATTGGCAAGCCAATGCACTAGCCACTGATCCTGATTCCCCAATGAATCCATTACACCTTATCTATTTTTGCTTTTTCTAATCACTATGTGGCCCTTTTGGTCCTGAACTATTCACCCAGAACCCGTAGCTCTTATTACAGGGTTTTATCAGTGCCCATCACAACACAGCTTTTAGCGCTTATAAAAAACCTGAAAAAAGAAGTGTTGTTACACCAGGACCTCATGTATTATTGATGACTCAAAGAAAATTTTCAAAGTTCAATTGGGAGAGAATATATCACCCACCATCTGCTGACGTTGCTCCATCGGACTACTGAAATAATCTTCACAACACATGGAGAAGTCTGAATTTGGGGGTTTTGAGTACTTTTGCTCAAAATGAGTTTTGGAGGAAAGGCATTGAAATGCTTTCAGAATGTTGAAATAAGTCTTAGGAGAAATAGTGTAGAGGATTGTTCCCCTATCAGTGTGATTTCTCATATGGCGTGGGTCCTATTTTGGTATCATCCCTCCTCGAAAGGAATTTTCTTGGTGAATAGTTTCAAACCCTCCTTCCCCATTATAACCCTTTTATTATTCACTTTGACCACAACAAATACATGCAAAGTGACATGTATTTTTGTTCGACTAGCCTAAGATGTTCGGTAGTGGTGTATGAATAAATCTTACGACGGTAGAGTCATTCTAGCAATGCAAGAAATACAAATGAATGCTTATTGATCTACTAAAACACTAATACAAGAGGCTAATAATTTTCTTCATATCGATCTCACCTAATGAAATCATGTCAAAATCAATGTAGATTAATTATTAAAGAAGCATGGAACTAACTATAATCAACGCCATTCTCTCATACATGTTACTATACAAGTGTAGATGGGCCATTGTGCAAAGGTACTGTGAGTGACTTCAAAAACTAGATCAGTTGAGACTTTACGAAAGATAAATGATCATTTGTATTGACTGATATAGCAGTCAGCAAAAGAAATGTAGTTCCAAACACTCGACATGAATAGGTTTCACAACTCAACAATTCTTGTGTGAAGAACAGAACAATCAAACTGAGCCTTGAACACACAAAATACAGAGCACAAACAGTTTTTGTTTTTTTCTTTTAGTTTTTAATTTAAAATGTTATCCCATCCAAGTGGGTAGATTATAATGCAAGGCTCACCTCAAAGCGGTTACAATCTCCATATCATGAAACTTGAATGTATCCACATAGGCGTACATAACTTCGAGCGTGAAGGTGCTATTCTCTCCGATGAAATCACCAATAGAAGTCTTATTAAGGCGATCTTCGTCATGTAGGAAAGCGGCCACAAGTTGAGCAGTCTCCCCGAGCAGGCCGTGCTTCTGTAATATCCTAATACCTTTCATGTAGTCACCTTGATTGAACTTGGAAATGCCAGCCTCGTAGAGATCTTTTTGAGCCTTGCGTTCTTCATAAGTTGACGGATCATCCTCGGATATTCCCTTTACCGAGTTTGTCCCATTGGAATGTAGACTGGGAATGTCGTTGGCATTTTGTAGATTATTTGATGGAACTGGCAAAGCTTCGGACCCCAAGAAGGACTGAGATTCTAGAGAGATGTAGAGGTCATTCGACCATTTCACCATTGACTTGAGTATATTCACCAGACATATGAGACCCTTTTGTCTGAGAATGCGCTCCTGTTGGTAGACACTCTTTGATTCAATCAAGCTAGACCCCGATTGTGTGGCTCCTTGGCCAGTATGGTCCTTACGGCCTTGGGCAATTTTGGCGAGATTTACGACCAGTTTCTCAAAAATATTTGTCATTGATAAATCACAGTCGTAATTCAAGTAAAGATCCACAATGCATTGAGGATCATTGCAGATTCTCTCCAAGGCCTCGAGAATGATGCATTTGTGATTAAATGTCACATTATTCGCTTCCAAGTAGTACAAAATAACCTCTTTAAAGAAGACATCTATCTGCATCTTCAAGTAGAGCTTGTAGTAGGAGAGGAGAGATAGAAAGATGCCTAGGGATAACTCAAAAATGTCCGATTTGGTTGATAAACCATTCTTTGTCAGCGACATGAACAAGAGCTGCTTTATGGCCCCGATGAAGAGTTCATTGTTGCGCAAATTCACTCCGGGAGACTGAAATATAGACAGAAGAAGTTGCAAGGAAAGAATCTTTGAGCGGAATTCATGACTCTTGGGGTCGTTTAAATGATTCTTGTCAAACTTCTTCATCGAGAGAATGCAGAGGGTCCGAAATACGAGAAAGGCATCCTTATGGTAAATGTCAGGAAAATTAAAGTTCATTGGGTCCTCGTCTGGTGGCGGAGACGAAGGCTTGTTCTTGGCGCTATCTAGACTCGGAGACGAAGCTTCTTCTTGAACACTCTTTTGATCGGAGAAGGAAATGATTGAATTTCCGTCATCATTGATCGATTCCGTCTTTTCCTGATCATCATCAACCTGCTTTTTGTCAGATTCATTTTTCTAGAAAAAAATGAATGAGTATTGATTACTGCTCAGAATCATTGACACGTTTACACGCTAATTTTTTTCAATGAATTATAGTAAAAAAAATACTAACTTCAGAATCCTTATTAGTTTCTACTTTTTCTGGCTCCTATAAATAGAAGAAATTTATTTTAAGAAACAAGGTTGCTACAAGATTTTTTTCAAATTACCTTTTTGCAAGTCTCTTCTTGATCACTCTTTTCTTCATTGGGACTGGAATTAATCTCTGAAGAAGTGATTGGATTATTTTCCATTCGTTGAAAGATCACACTAATCATTTGATTAAGGGCAGCACGTGCTGTTGTTTGATTAACTGGCACTTTGCTGGCCATGTAAATGTTATATACAGTTTTCATAACGAGGAGCAAGTCGTGTTCATGTACCTCGACAGTATTACTCGTTATTATCGTTAGTAGGGCTTTGATAATTTGCAATTGCACAGATTCATCTGTATTTGGACCCTATGAATTAATTGATTTTAATTAATTTGTAAATTTAAAATTGCGCAGTTAATTTCTTCATTCTAGACATGAAAATTTTAATATTATTTGGGCATTTAAAGAATTCTCTTGAAATTTTTATTCAGAAAATTAAAATCTCAAGTAGAAATTTTTTAAAGTACAAGGAGTGTTTATACTTTTCTTATGAATATAACACTTCAGAGGGGCGGTTGAAATAATGTACTCACATTGAAAGATTCGCAAATAATTTTCACAATTTTCTCAATCAATCTCTTCTCATTATTGTAATCCATAAGGTCGTTTGGGACATGACCGTAGGCAATTAATTTCTGTAGACAATCTATGGAGACGACAGTTAACTTTGGAATGTTTATTGAACAGGCAATTTGAAAGGGTGCCAGGAGAATTTCATCAGATAAAAGCGCTCCAGAGGAACAAGGATGTGGGAGATTAGCATCAGCGCCAGCGTCTTGGGGAAAGTTCTTTACAATAAACTCTATGCCCTTGTCACAAGCCTCCTTGAGATTTGCATGAGACTTTTTAAGACTTTTATCAGTGGAAATTCTCTCTAGGGCCTTGTGAAGGAACATTGCAGCGGTTTTTGTAGCTACGTTTGGCTGGTTTTTCGTTTTGTTTCCACCATCAGTAAGAGACATTTTTCATTTTTATGACAACCAAGTCTTTTCTAAATGCATATGGTACTGTTGTAAGTTGGATTAAAAATTGTACGGGTAATGTAGGATAGATGATGGGCTCTGGATGGAATTACGCTTTACAATTTCACTTGAATCAGTGGTATTTAATGTAGAAACATAAACACGAAACGTAAACTTTGCTTGTAATTTCTTGACATAATATTTAGCAAATTTTCAATTTCAAAATATTATTTTCTTGATTTTGCATTTCATTCTATCAAGCTTGGTATTATAAGCATACAATAACGATAATTATGTACATTTTTGATTAATTCCAACAATAAATCTATCATTGACTAATTCATTAAAAAAGTATGACTTTAATTATTTAAACTTTTATTTGTTTCGTGGACCTATACGAAATATAGAAGGAATGATCTTTTTTTTGAGAACCCCACTGTAGTCCAAAATAATGCTAAATATTAAATTATCAAAAGGTATCGATTTGAAAAGGTATAATTATATATTTTGGATGGATTATAATTCAAGAAATGCTTTAGAAAAGTATATACAATCACTCAATACACAAGAAAAATCAATAAATGAATTGCAAGGAGTAAAAGTATTCAAGCGATAGATACAGGGGGAAATATGTTCATGAAAAATATGGAAAGAAAGATAATTTTTCTTACCATCATGTGGAATGCGTGGGAGTTAACATCCTACCATGGCACAAAACAAGAACCAATCAGATTTGTATGTGATAGAAGAGGGGTTTCATTAAGGAGAAGAATTCTTTTACACATTTTGAATTTTCGGAATTCTTTAAAGCATTTGAGGATTATAAGCTTTCTGAGGAGAAACTAAGCGAACTAACTAAAGATGGACTCAATCAAAAAGAAGATGTTGGCCATGAAAATGGAGAAGGAGAATGCTATGGAAAAGTAAGAGAAAGGTTATGATTTTTATTTTAAAACTTGTCCTAATATTCTTTTTCGTTTTCCAGGGCTATCAGCCTGGAGGACACTCTCAAGAATAAGGATACGGATTTTGAGAAACTCGAAGAGGAGCTTTCAGAACTTCAGAGCAAAATGAAACAAACTCAAGGAGATGCTGATGAGATTGGAGAACAATTAGCTGAACATACACAGAAGCTTGATGAAACAGAAAAAAGGGCAGCTAATGTGAGTTTTTTAATGTAGAAATTTTGTTTTATTTTACAGTGAAATTTTCAAAATTATCAATTGTTTAAGTCTGTTCTTCATTACGCAAATATTTGAAAAAATAGTTAAAATTATGACACAAGTAGATAATGCAGGAGATGGCTTTAAGGAAAAGGTTTCCGACCTTGAAAATACTCTGAAATTTCTCAAATATCAATGTAGAAAACTAGACCTTGACATTGAATATGAAAAGAATACAGCAAAGACCCAAGTTTGTAATCATATAACCTTTAAAGGCTGAATCTGATGTTGCTGCTTTGACTCGTCGCATTCGTCTCCTAGAGGAGGATCTCGAACAAAGTTCATCTAGACTCAACGAGACTCTTGTGAAGCTCGAAGAAGCCAGCAAATTGGCTGAAGAGAGTGAACGGTAAGCTTTATTTATAAAACGTTTAGTGAGCGTAAAAAGAACGAAGGGAATAGAATTGCATTTGAGACAGACCTCAATAATATCGAACTATTGATAAAGAGTGCTATTGATGGCTCTGAAGAGGCTGATCAAAAATATAAAGAGGTGAATGACCATTAAAGCTATTTTCTTTAATTGTAAATCAACACAGAGAGAGAAAAGAACTCGAGACAAGATCATTTGAGCAAGATGAGAAGCTCAGTCAACTTGAGGATCAGACCAAGGAGGCCAAATATATTTCTGAAGATGCCGACAGAAAATATGATGAGGTTGGTTGCAAAACCCCATTAAAATATTAAAAAATAATTAATTTTCTTCTATTTTAGTCTGCTAGAAAATTGGCCATCACCGAGGTTGATCTCGAGAGATCTGAGGCTAGACTAGAGTCTGCTGAAAGGTGAATTTTCTGCATCCTTCCGAAGGTTTCATTTCTCTCTCTCTGTGTGAATGAGTTGTTTGCCGCATGTTATTACACTTGTGTTATGCCCTTTAGGTTAGCCATAAGCTTGAATCGACAAAAGGCATGATTGAAAAGAATGAAAACCTCGCTAGCCTCGGGGAGACAAAAATCAAAGATCTTGAAGCAAAACTCAACGGAATGGCTGTAGTTCTGAAGAAGCTTGAAATTGAAAGAGAAAAAGTATACCCACCTTATATTTTCCTTTATTATGTCTATAGTTATTAGTTGTTAATTAATTTAAATTACTAATTATCTAGTAAAATATTGGAACTTGAAGAAGAGTTGCGATTGGTTGGCAATAACATGAAGTCTCTCGAAGTATCAGAACAAGAGGTGAGCCATTTTACAACCATTCATTGAAATATTAATTTTACTACAATTCATTGACATGAATAATTCTATTTTTCCTTATTCTAGTCTGCCCAAAGAGAGGAGAGCTACGAAGAGACCATTCGTGATCTTACTGATCGTCTCAAGACGGTGAGAGGATGGAACGTGGTTTGCTCATGAAATTGCTTGCCTGCTCGCAACTCTATAATTTCTTCTTCCCCTCTTTCAAGACAGAAATCATTGATTAAAAACTATGAAGGTGCTCTAGTTTCTAATCCAAGATTTCTGTATTAAGATTATCTAATGGCCTTGATATTGGTTTGCACTTTATTTTATTTTTTTCTTTGAATAAAAGGAATGCGAAAAGGAAGAATTGTACGATAGGAACCTAAGCATGTTGCATTCCCAAGTAGATGAGGTGAGTGCATTCATTTCATTTTGATTGCAGCATTTTGGTTTATTTAAACAGTAGTAATTAATTAATTTAAAATACAATTACCAATACAGGCTGAGCAAAGAGCAGCTGAGGCTGAAAGACAAGTCTCTAAACTTCAAAATGAAGTCGATAGAATGGAAGGTAACTCCTACTTTCCCCAAATAGGCATGTTTTTTGTTGAGTTCTAGTTGCCATGGCATGTTGCACATTAGATAATTTATTTCTTTAAACGAATCAAAGGCCGATCAAATCGCGAGGACGTTTGAACAGGAGTCTATTCGGAGGACATCTGAAATCTCACGTTTAAAGCGTAAGTTGAGCACAACGATGCGAATGAAACCTCTAATGAGTACCCCCCCCCCCAACTTTTCTAGAGATGCTGAATCAAGAGCGCACTGGCTACGAGACCTTGTCCAAGCAACTAGAACAGGCCATGGAAGAATTTAGATCTGCCTAAGAATCTCCAATTTGAAAAACAAACAGCAAAAAAGTTATACAATCCGTTTTTTCTAATCTCTTCATTGCCTTTCGTTGAATTTTAAAGACTGTTAAAGAATGCATTATATAAAACACAAAATTAGCTTTCTGTTTTCTATTATTTTATCATATACATTCCCAAAAATACACTAGTGTTATGATTCAGTGCATGTTGCATTCTCTTTTTCCAGTTGTGAGCATGTTTAGGTTCAAGAGGGCATTTAACAATCAATGATCATTATTTCCAGATGAACTCTTGGCCGAGAAGGAACGATACAAGTCGTTGTCTGGTGAATTGGACGAGACCTTTGCTGAACTCACCGGCTGTTAGATTTCAGGAGTTTCTACTAATCTATTTTCTTTTTTCAATTCTAATGCCAACAGCTCATCAAGAAACCCATATGATCTCTATCCGCCAAAGTGTATTTATCGCAGATAATAAGTTTAATTGCCTATTTCGATTCATTTGCATTACTTTGTCGCACCAGTCATGTTTATAATCGTACAGCTTAAACGTGCTTCAATAAAACTTCTTTTTTGATTTCTAACAAACACACACTCACCGCCCACAAAAAGAATACAACCTCATAGCAGAAAGATTTCTACCATCAAGGCATTTTGCAAAGGTAGAGAGATTTCTTTCGTATAATAATGACCACTATTATTATAGTTGAAGATTAACTTCTTCATCCTCACACAAACAGATCCTCAATATTTTCAATGACATTAAACTAATTACCAATGATAATGAAATTTATATATATGTTATTAATATACAAGTTAATGTCTTTATGGTCGAAATAAAGTTCATCTTTAGTTGAAAGAAATTCCTAATTATTCATGAAATTATCTTTGTAATGAATGTAACATGTCCGTTCAAGACGGTGTATTTTTAAAGAATAAAGCGTAGTGATGTATTATATTTTAGACACATTCATTGATTTTCTAAGCCTAGTATTTCGTCCATTCGAGTGCTTTCTCACAATTTATTGAAAACTAATGATACACTTTAAAATTTATTTACTATGATAAACGTGAATTTGTTGCAATATCATGATTCATTCAAATTATTTTACTACACTCCAGTAGAGTGTCACTCTACTAAGCAGAGTCTACTTTATGATTATTCAAAACTTTATTTATCTCACCATACTACTTGTGAATAATTTGTTTTTGTCATGACGCTAAATTAGAATATATTAACTACGCCTCAATTCTACAGTACGAAAGAAGGATGAACAACCGAACACTATCAGAAAATAAGCTCGATCCATCAATAAATCCTATAATTATTGGTCTGAAGTACAATTCGTAATGACTATAATGTTACCCGATGTAAGAGTCTGATGAGAATCGACGAAAAATAAAACTAATTTACTGTTATTGCATTCTCCTAAAGATCAAAATCATGTTTCATGATAAAAACCACAAAATATATTTCAACCATGAATAGAACAGTTTTTCTTTAGGATTTTTAAAATTTTATTAGAAAAGAAAGATATTTTAGATTACAATAAAAGAAATCTCCACATTTATCAGAGCTCGACACGTGTAAGATCCTTTCCATAATTCGTTGCTTGACTTCCAATGAAGATTGATTGTGAATCTAGAACTTCTTTCTTTGTCAATTTTCCATCCTAAAACAATGTTTTAGTAAAACAAGACATTTAAAAAATCTACTTAAAGGTGCAAAACAAATTTTTTTATGAACCAAGTGTGGCATTCTCACTTTATCTTTGTCGGCGTGAAAGAATAAATGCTTAGTTTCAGCATCTGTCTGGTCATAATTACGTGGCATGATCCACTCTGAGATTTCTGATCGATCCAATTTCCCATCGTGATCCTTGTCGCGGAACTTGTCAAAATTAGCGGCCTCCTTCAACGACCACGCTGAGTGTGGCTCGTACTCCTTTTGAGCTGATTTGGCCAAATCCTCTACAAAAGGGCGTTAGAGACTTGTGTCGAATTCAAAGGAATTTTCAATGACTCACTGACATATTCTTCAGCAGATATTAGACCATCATTGTCCAAATCCATTGTTGCTAGAGTCTCCTATTGAAGGAGTAAAGTTCTTTTAGAGAATGGTTCCTTCTAAATCAGCTATTATTAACCCAATTCAATGTGTCTTGACAGAATATAAATGCGTCGCGACCGTTTAAATAAACAATTTCTTCATAGCCTAAACCATTAATTTCTGCATAGAAAGTGATGTTTAGGAAAGTAATTCTCTGAAGATTTTTTTATACTATAAAGTAGGACTTAGTTTAAATAAAAGCGTAAATTCACAAAAATATGAATGAATATTACTATGAAGTAGTGCTTACGTCAATGACGACATCTTTCATGTGATGATATTCTTCTGGATGTATCATGGCTTTGTATTCCTCAAAGTTCAACTTGTTATCACCATTCTGATCTGCAAACTTCCAACGCCTCTTTTCAAATATCAAATTCAATTCAATCTTTTTGGCATAATCCGGCTCCTTTTCCAATACTACCAAGGATAAAACAAATGAATGCTTACGTTCTGGTGGCCCATAGGCGCTAGTAATGAACTCTTCAAGATCAATCAGGGCCTTCTCTTTGGGATTAACATCGAGCCATCTGCCCTTTGCATCCCGGTCCAAGGAGTCCTTTGCGACCTTCTTGATCCAGTCGTACATTTCCGATTCAGTTACCGTACCACTCTTGTCCTTGTCGATTTTCGCAATCAACTCTCTAGAGATGAGAATCTAAGAACTAACATGAGCTTCTTCTTGTTATCATCAAAGGTGTGTAGATTGAGCTCAGCGGCTAGTTCCTTGCCGAGGAAGGCTTCATGGTCAAAGTTAACATTGTGCTCTCCGTCGCTGGAGAAGTGGGAGTCTGTATTTAATGCATCTGGACGTTGGACGTGTGCGTAGAGGCAACTCAAGAGTCCGAATAGTAACAAAAGTTTCCCCTTCATCATGACGATATAGTCAATTCAAATTTCGTGTAAAATATATACCCCTTTATCACAAGGAAGGAAGATGCATTCTTATTGGATGTTAGATGTGAATAAAGGAAATGGGTTTACACATTAAAAATACGATAGCCAATGAGATTACAATACGTGTATGAATTCATTGAGGAAACAAAAGAACTTTTATTAGACAGAATATTCTCTCTACTCCAAATTTTTCGACATTTGGGGATGACGTGTAGCAGCACTCTGCGATTTTAAATAAATCCATAAACGATACCATACATTAGATGAGTCACAAGTAGAATCATCTTCATGAACAGAGTTTTTCCTTCTCTATGAACACAATCAATTCTAAATCCTAATATAATAAAGAGAGTTTCTTTAAAGGATAAACAGGAGAATTTATTCTTTCTTTAAGTAAAAAGTGAGAAAAATTTGTACAGAAAACTTCAAGAGACAAAGTGAAGAAAAATAAGATTCAAGATTAGATTTTTTTCCCAATCACTAGAACTCGTTGTGCTCCAAATGCTTTCCATACTCTGTAGCCTGACTGCCCACGAAAATATCTTGAGAGTCAATGACCTCTTTCAGGGTGAGAAGATCGTTCTTATCACTGTCTGAATGGTAAAAGAGATGCTTCGTTTCAGCCTCAAAGGGGTCATAATTCGTTGGGGAGACCCATTCGTTAATCTCGGCCCTATCCAAAAACCCATTGTGATCCTGATCACGGTGCTTGTTGAACTCCTGGGCTTGCTTCATTGCCCAGTCTGACTTGGGATCAGGATCACGATTATCTAATCTGGCCAGGTCAGCGACGTATTCATCAACAGAGATTCTACCGTCATTATCTTTGTCAATCCTATCAATTGTCTCATCAACCAAAAGTCCCTTCATGTGCTTGAAGTCCATAGGAAAAGAGAAGGCCTTAAACTCTTCATAATTGAGCTTTTCATCGCCATTGAGGTCTGCGTGCTTCCAACGGCGTTGGTCGTTCTTCAAGTACTGTAGGAAACGTGGATGATAATCGGTTCCCTTGAAGTCTTCTTCGCGACCGTATGAAGTCAGAATGTAATCTTCGAAAGAAAGCTCTGGAGCTTGATTTGTATTGACGTCCTTCCAGCGTCTCTTCGAGTTCTCGTTAATCGATTGATCTGAGACCTTTTTCACCCATTGATACATTTCATTCTCGCTCAGTGTCTTACTCGTGTCCAAGTCGATTTTTGAGAATATTTCTCTAAAAGGAATAAAACTCTACAACTTACATCAATCTCTTTGTGTTATGGCTAAAGGTATGCAGGCGAAGCTCTTGCGCCAACTCTGGCCCTAGGAATGCCTCATGATCAAAGACAGCATTATGTTGTCCGTCTTTATCATAATGGCCAGAGTCGGCTAGGGAATATTGGCTACAGAGTATCAATGCAAGGCAAAGAACGTGCTTCATTGTAAATGAAATAGTTTTTAAACTTTTTTTTCTTCTCTCGTACACAACTTGAAATATGAATGGAGGTGCAGAGGGAACACATTCTATATACTTTTGTAAAAGCATTTTCATTGGCTGTTCTTTATTTAAACCAATCTCCATATTTGAAAATGGATTTAGACAGAACATTCGAGAAGGATTTTTCATCAAGTATTCTTTATTTCATCTGGAAAATTCTGTCTAAAATGTTGTAAATATCAAATTCTTCAAGACTGCACTCTTTAATCGAATTAATTTCATCTTTGAGTCCAGTAGCGGTTCGATCGCTTTAATAATCTCCCTCTGATAGCGTACAAATATTCTTTCGTTATTGGAGAGAAGAATGGTCAACAAACTGAGCATCTCCTTCGTTAGAGACATATCCTATAGAAAAATTAGTTTTATAAAAATTACATCATAAATTCTCTTACTGGATGTATTTTTTGTGAATTCTTCAGAATTTTTAAACGGTCAGTAGGCTTAGAAAGAAAAAGAGAGAAAATTTTTCAGATCGACCAGTTTAGGGTCAGGGTGTAGACATCACAATCTCTTCTTTACAGACCACGTCTCTTTTAAAGGTTATTCCGTTCATTTATTTCTTAGGCCCTCTTCTTCCGCTTCCTTCGTTGTTCTTGACTGTCTATTCTCATATTTTTTATCAGGCAAGCGTTTACAAATTTTGAAGAATTCACGAACATTACAACCGTTGAGAGAGTTTTTTTTATTTGAACAAGACAATACTGGTCCACAGATATTTCTTTTATTCTTAGAATTGAGTTCCATAGCCAAGTCTAACTCTATTCGAGTTCACGCGAGGGGTTATAATGGGGGAGGAAGGTTTGAAACTATTTAGCAAGTTAAATTTGTTTCAAGGAGGGAGGAGACGGGAATCGGACCCACGCCATATGAGATATCATATTTATTGGACTTGGGGAAGAATCCACTTGTATAATAATCTTAGCAAAGAATTAAGAACGAAATCAAAAGAATAAATTGAGAACACGATAATGTATTCCAGACGTGTATTGTGTCTGTAATTTCGCTCAAATTCACATCTAAATATATCTCGAAAAATAAAATTGTTTACTCTTTAAGCTGCATTGCGAGGAAGCATAGTGAATCAGTGAATTCATGCAAAGGGAGCATTTCTCCAAAATTTTGAATGGTATTCTCAAGTTTTTCTTTCAAAAACTGGAACTAAATAACATCATATTATGAAATTAATTACTTCAATACCCTTTAACTTTTCGACAATCCTCCTGAGAATATCATCAGCGTCCATATCATCAAGAGAGACATCATTATCTGGATTTTCCACGATAATCTTTACCAAATGAATGGCATTCTTCGTGCAAAGTTCCGGCACCGACTTTAACTTGAGCACGGTAATAGGCAACTTGATAATCTTTAGTAAATCAAAATTTTAAATTAGAGATCGATTACCTTTTTCAACCTGGAGTTAGTTTACAGAAAGCTATTTTATTTAACAACAAAGTAGCCAAGAAAAACAATAGCAATTCTAAATTGAGCTTGATCTTCAATGTGTGTTTGAGCAAGTGGGATTCATTCAAGAAAAATGTTAATTTGAAAGCTGGCCATAATCAGTCAAATAAACTTTCCTAGTATACAACCTATTTACCTCGATTTATTCATTCAATTAAATTTCTAGTGAGTTTATTTCACAACTCACATTCAGAGACTTGATGATGGAGCGTTTCGCGATTTTCGCACTAAAGTCCAAGTACATCTCGAGTACCGTTTGATGCAAGTGGATACTTGCAATCTGCTCGATCGGCCTGAGCAAGATTGAGTAGAGCTTTTGATAATAAAACGGACTCTCCTTGAGATTGACAACCCTCCTCGGAAGGCTTGGAAAGAATAGATCTTGATACCTGATGAGAATTTCAACCTTTCCAACAAGCAGCTCTCCAGAATCTCTAGGATCGATTAAAACTCGACTCTCGAGCTTCGCAATAACATCAGTACCCACGTGGTTGTTAAGTGAGTAGATCAACAGGCAGATGTAGTCCAGGTCGCTTTTCAAGGACCGATCTACTGGCTTGGGGTTGCTCTCAAAGAACGTCAAATAGGCAAGGTTGTTAAGGTTCTCCGGGATTTTGTTGGCAAAGATAGGCTCTTCCTTATCGAGATTGGAATAGATAAAGCCAAGCTTCAAAATTGGATGATCTTTAATTGGCAGTTCCGACCTCGCTAGAGCTGAAAGATGGAACATCGACTCGGTCAGCATTTGTGAATCTTTTTCCTCATAAATCCCAACAACTCTTTCAATGAATTCACTACACCTGCAAAAGCTGCGTATTATCGAATTTCCATTCTTGAGAAAGTCTTCTGAATCACGAGAAACGTGAGTCATGACTTCCTTGATGTAAAAGTTGAAAAATGATTCAACCACTTCATTGTCAAGTTTCGTCAGGAGGGAACAACATTCTGAGAATTGGTTTTGATCCAGTCTCTTCATAGATGTGGTCAGTAGCTCGATAATCATGTCCTTTTTGATATCGACTTCTTCTAGTGATCTGATCATATTCAACATGTTGTCAAACCTTAAATAGGCCATGTCCGAAAAGGTCTTGATGAGACTAACACGGAGGCTTGTCACTTTGGTAAATCTGTCTGATAGAAATAGGGATAAAATGTTGCTCCAATTTTCACATGTAATACTTGCAAGGGACATCTCTGCTATGGCCACATCAATCAATGAACTCTCAATGACATAGGACATTTGAAGGGATTTTCCTTTGGCGTTTTCAGTGAGATTGGTTGAGATTTCATTGTAAACTCTAGTGAGTAGATTGAATAGTCCCACGTCTTGTTCATTGGTCAGACCTAGAGCTTTCGCAAATGACACCTTATCGATTGCTTTCCTAGTGAGAATGTTTCTCAAGTAGAATGATATCATGTATAGATTTGTGTCATTAGAGTTGAGAAATCTGTAGCAGTTCTCCGAATTATACGACTCTAGTGAGTTGAGCAAATCACCGCGGAAAGTATGCATACGAGCTGTCATCTCTTGAATGTAACATTTTACCATGTGGGAGTTCAACAGATCCAGGTCCATAGTGAATAGGCCACGGACACAGTAGTTAATTTGATAAGCTGATTCACTCTCTTTAATCGGCCAAGTTGCTTTGTAGAGTGAGGCTATTATATCCAAGGATTCGTGTTCATTTAGATTCTATTTAAAAGAATTGACTTTGTTAGTATTATATATGATTTTAGTGAAAATATAACTAATTCTTTTATGAATTTCGTAAAATTAGTTTATTAGAAAAATTTCGTAACAAACCTACTAATAAGATGGTGATAAAAAAAATGTTATTACTCGGTAGTAGACACACGTATTAATGAAACGTTTTTTTATTAAATCCATTAATTTAATGAATTTAATTCATTGAGAAAATAAAACTTTTTCTCAAATTTGAAGAAAACATATTTGTAACGGGTACCCCTACTGTCCTAGTTGTTATGAGTAATTCTCACGTATTTAGAGGCAGCGTAAAGACACGCGTCGACAATGTCTCCAGACAGGGAATCTTCATTGGAGCAGGACTTGATGGAGTCGAAAATGGAAAATTTTTGTGCAAAGAAAATTTCCTTCTTTATCGGCCTTGAGAAATCAGAAATGAGTCTGGAAATGTGGGCCAATCCCTCACTGAGACTCTTGGGTAGCCTTCCAGAGATACAAATCGAAAGAGCTTCAAAGGCATCCACTTTCGCCTGTCCGTAGTCTGACATGCACTTTTCAATGAGGAATGGGACCAAAAGATTACCGCCCTTGATCCTAAGGCAATATAGGCAGAGGAGAATCCTTTCTGAGAGCTCCACTCTCTTCACCGAAGAAGTGGTCGCATCGTAGTCAATCGGAAAGTAAATAGCGATACTTTCAAAAATCTCTTCAACAAATCGCTCATCCCTGAGAACTTCAATAACACTGCAGTACATTTCAAATATCAACAACAAGTGCTTCGGAGAGGATTCACGTTGGACGTTTTGTAGGAATTTGCTCGTAAAATCTTCCAATAGGGTCAACTTCTGGATATAATTCTCATTGCAGATGAAGTAGTGGAGGAGTTTGAGAACTTGATAGCGAGTGGCCTTTGGGAGGGACTGAATGTTGAGTTGGTCAAAGATGGAATCGATTAGTTCACCAACAACGCCTGAGGAAGATTCTTGACTGAGGGATAGGGCTAACATCATTCCTTCAACTAGTTCCTCGATAAACTTTGAATCTATTATATTGAACTTTGCAGCATAGAATTTGAGGACGAAACATACTAAAATCAGAATTTAAAGAGATTACTTTCACTGTTAGAAAGTTCAGATTTGTGATCAGATATGTATTCGTTGACTTTTTTGATTCCATAAAAGAGTTTTTCCTTGTCAGGATCGGTGAGATAGTCTCTAGAAATAAATAAAATTGAGCTTTTAATTACTCCAAGCTTTCAATGAACTGAGCAAACATATGTGCACAAGATTATTATTATTAATATCACAATTATTTCGTAAAATTACTCAATTTTAACAAAATTAATAGATAATATATGAAAATCGTTTGTTTGTTTACATCAAAGAATCATATTACAGCGGACGTTCAAAGAGATTATCAATCGCTTGTTGTTGGATATTTGTATTATAGATGCGTAATAAAGCGTAACCTAGAAGACCTAATGTCAGATCAAAATGCTCAGTTACTCGTTGTCCTCTATGATTACAAATCAAACGATTTTCATGAGCTGTCTCTTAAGAAGAATGAAAAACTAGAACTTTTAGACGGATCTGGTCCCTGGTGGAAGGTGCGGAATAGTCAAAATAAGGAAGGCTTCGTTCCTAGTAATTATTGTAAAGTCCAAAAGCAGAACATCTTCCACAGTCTCAGGAATACCCTTGGTCGTAGGAAAAGCAAGCACACATCGACCGATGGTGTTAATAAAATTGAAGATAACTCTAAAAGTTCCTTCAACAACCTCAGTAAAGACACAAACTCCAACATGAACTCCCTTCCGATGAACACTCGACCTGATCCTATTCCAAAGAGTGGATCTAAAGACGAACAGGTAAGAATCTCGTAGTAAATATTGGGTTAAATTAGAAATGAAATAGTTATTTAGATCTGAAATTATTCAAAGCCCGAATTCTTAATACTGAATTCATAATTTTTTTATTTGCTAAAATATTGATTGGAACCCAAATAAACTCTGAAATTAATTTTAAAATAAATAAACCCTGATTGTAACTCATTTGTTATCAGTAGAAAATATTTCCCAGCGATTTGAAAAAGAATCGATTAATTATGCTTGCATTTCATTGAAAAAAAATGTTAAATGATAATTACGTCAGTAAATCGTGAAATTATTGTGTAAAAATTGCATTCAATAACTCTATAAATCTAGGAAAAAGAGGGTCATTTTTATGTAAAATTGAAAAATAAAATTATATTACAATTATGTTTCTCAAATCCTTGAGGATCATTTCGATAACTTCATTCTTGCAAGGCCTTCTGACCGAGGCCATTTATTCTTGCTCTGAAAAGAAATTTATATTTTTTGTTTCTCAATGAAGTTGTAATTTATAATTTCAACTACAGACTATCCCGATACATGATGATTCAATAAAGATATCTGGATTAAATATTACATCGTTGAATAACAATAATGGCTCTATAAACGGAAAGACAGGCAGCAACTTACCACACGTCAATCAGTTTGATTCAATTTCTAAAAGTGAGTCCCCCCTCACTTTCACAACAAATGTGACCAATTATAGTTTTATTTGAGTGATTTTTACGTTGTGAATTTAAAACAAAATTTGAATTTCTATCAAGCTTCCATAAGTCAGAGTCACGAAGAGAAAAAACATCAAATAAACCGATCAAAGTCAGAGTGTAAGATGACATAATAAAAGAACCTCTCTTTTGAGAACTTCACCTCGAATATATATATCTCCAAAATTTTTATACCTCGACTAACTCCTAACATTTTGAATGCTTTGGAATAATTTTCATTTCATACATATAGTTTCAGTCGGTAGTAATTCGCTAATTTCTCGATTCATTTCCTCATGATATGCTTTAAATAAGGAAATTAGATTTTTCTATTTTCCTGTTGGCTTGTACTTAATATGTTACCGTTTCTCTTTTGATGAATTGAGAATTGATGTTTAAACAAAAAATCTTGGTTGCAGAGCAAATCGATTCTAATGTGAAAAATCCCTCTAGCCAATAAGATTAGTTTATTTTTCTATCTCAAATCTAATTAGTCAGATTACTACCAATACACATGAATATATTTATTCCTACCCCATACACACGTACGAATACTATTCTCAATGGGAATTTGTAAATCTTTGTAAGAGTGACAGATTATTAGTTCCTAGATCATGTCTAAGAATATATATCCATGTGCTTGTTTTAGCTTGTTGCTGTTTTATAATCTCTTTTGAACTTGCATGAAACTTTGAAGATTGGTTCTCATTTCCTAGTTCTCTAGAGAGACTAACCTGCCATATAGAGTAAAAGTGGAATTTAAACATTTCCTTTTAGTGAATGCCACTTGGTGTGTGGCTAGATTCGATTATACAGCCCAGCAAAAGGACGAAATGACAGTCCTGCGCGGTCAACGTATCCAGGTAAGCTTAATTAGCATTGCAATAATCCCACAAAGAGGTTTCTTAAATGGCATTTAATTAGGTTCTAGAGAAGAGCAGCGATGGCTGGTGGCATGGTCGAGCACTCTGTAATAATGGGGAATTTGGTGAAATTGGCTGGTTCCCTAGCAACTACGTCATCATTGATCAGACCAACAATATTCCTGGGTGAGTAATTTTTATTTCAGTTTTTTTTCTTCCAAATAAAATTCACCATATTAATCAATATTACACGAATAAAATATTAATTGCAAGAGATGACTCATTCTCCTTAATCTTTGAATTCATTGAGAAGAAAAATACTATTTTTTACTATCACTGACAAGTTTCATTAAAATAAATTTGTTACTCTCTCAAGTGTTGGCCACTCATTCTAATTGAATTACATTGAATCTATTTTTGCTTGGTTATAATACACATGTGTGAATCTAAAAATACTACATTTTATGATGAGATTTATCATCATCTGAACCTTGGATTCTTAATTCTTCAATGTTTTGTGCTGAATTTTTAAATGTGAAAAAGATGCATTTTTGTACCTTTAAGGTCAGCTTTTCATTTTTCTCAAAGTGTTATATTTTTACAGAAAAAAAGGCAAAATACGCATTATTATTTTATATTTCTCCAAACTTCCAACCATAGAACCTGGAGAGTTGATTTTTTTCTTCAAACTCATTTAATTCAAGTTTTCGATTTCAAGTTTCGGGATTTTAACAGGAAATTGAAAATTGCAAAAAAGGTAGTTAAACTCATCACTAGAGCAAGGACCTTTTTCTCATAGAATCACAATCTTGTGAATACTATCTCCAGTACTCCAAAAACGATTTTAGAAATTGGACTGTTTCAGTTTTTATGAAAATCTTTTAAATTCAATAATCCCATTTTCGATCTCTTATCGTAGTAAAAGTTGGCCAAAGCGGTCAATTATACATAATTTTCCATCCAGTTACCAATAATACGATCTATTTTATCAAATACACAATGAGTATTTCTATATAACGTAGATTTTTAAACTAACTAGTTAATTACGCGAAGGTAAAAATTGACAAGAAGGAACTTTTTTCGATTGCCCTACTCATAACATTATATCAAAAGGTTTTAGTGGAAATATTTCAATAAATTTTGTGTATTTTCCCTTGCAAGGAAACAAGTCTTTAAATTAAATACATTTTAGCTCAAATTCTGAAAAAGTTTGCCTCTCTTCTTTTGAATACTAAAATACATGTTCAATTGTCCTTAATCAGTAAATTGCTATTTCAAATTATAAACTTTTTGTAACATTCCTTATGACAAAGAAAGAAATGATACTTTTCCAGCCCTACATATATTCAATATCACAGGCGTCACTCAAAAGGCTTACTCAGAGAATCTCATGAATAATTCATGTCTGAATTGTAATTAAAATACATATTTAATAAACATGATTCCAGCCAATAAAAAGAGACTTGACATATTCTCGTAGAGAATTCACATTTCCTCCTTTTTCACATCTTTTAATGAAAGTAATCCCTTAAAAAGCAAAAAGTTTGCACCTTTACACTCATTCGTCCAACACAAAGGGAATAGAAATCCCTCGATTCATGCGCCTCCACTGTATTACGCATTCACATGATTGACACGAGCATTTCAAATCTTGCAATAAGCATTCTTTATTCACATGAGAAAAATCTCAATCACCACTCTACTTTTTTACTAGAAAAAAAAATATTATTTAAAATTTAAATACGCAATACTTTTGTTGACAAAACCAAATTTCTCCCCAAAAATTTTTTCTTCAAAAACACTGGGATTTTATAAGGAAATCCACTAATTAAACTGAAAGGTTCGGTCAAGCATAGTCATCAATTTGTAACAAATCTTTGATACGTTTTATCCCCAAGTCCTAGAAAATTATAGGGTTTCTTAGATTCTATGGATGATTCTAATTATGATTGCAAAACACGCCTCTTGTTAGCTCTACTGCTTACTAATTTTTATATCCGCCATAATAAAGTTTGCTGGTTCTAAATATGCCATTATTGTTCGCACATCAGCTTCCGTTCAGATCATCCAACCAGGATAAAATATTATTTCCGGGTTTTAATACTACCCGAGTTGTGATATGGAAACGATTAATGGATTGATCGAAAACTTCGTCTCCAAGTCATGAATATTTCTGTGCCCTGTTCTCACTTTTCATCGTTTTATCTGCTAATCGTATCGAACAAGCCTCTTTTTACAATGAGATAGCAAAGACCACAAGTGGAACAAGTCCAAACCCATGGTTGATATATATATTAGACCAGTACATGCAGTCAAGTATTCTGAATGCTAATTCAAATATAAAAAAAGTTTCTAAGCGAACGGCATCTGCCGCTCATGAGTAGAAAACACACATTTTTATTAAATTAATTAATGCATCTAGCTCATGGATCTTTCCATAGGAAGGGTTTTCAATTAGTTCTTTAAGCAAAATTTACTGTCAGATGACTCATCTACTCAATTTATTTTACATGTACTAATAAGTAGTGCTTTTTATATTCGAATTCTGAATGCTCGACAAGTCCTGCATGATCTTGAGCGACTTGTTTCATTTAGTACTGACCTAATATATATCAAGAAATGGTTATTTCCCTCAAATGTTGCTTTGAAATCACAATAACTAACAGCAATCCCTTCGTGGTGAAATATGGCATAAACCTCTTGTGGGAAATATTGCCAGATCAATATTCCCATTGCAGATTACGTACATTTGTCGATGTAATCGATAAGTCTTCAGCTTGATGACTCTCTCCTCTATTCCTAACAATAATTTAATATCAAATACTTCTCTTCTATGTTTGGGGATATCCATATTTTATAATTATATCGATAGATGTTGTTATTTCCTCCTGAATCCTCGTATGGATGATGAATGAAACGCAATTCCCCCAAACCCTGAACAAGAATGAACATTTGTGCTAGCCTCTGCTGTAGTGTGTACAATACATGTGTACATTTGCGTTTGTGAACACTTTGGGTAGGATTTTTATCTCGTAATCATCAACTAGTATGAATGCACAGCGTGGATAATAGTTTTCTTGCTTATTTTTCAACCTCTCCTCTTTGTTCTTAAAAGTATACAGGACCTTTGAGAATCTCGTAGTGCAACCTTTTTCATTATTCAATTTTAAAAGTCTTTAAATATTCCTCTACATGTCATCTTAATTCTGTCCGTTTTCCATCCTTTCTTCGAGAAGACACATCTACCAGTGCAGTTTTTATTTACATTACCGAATTTAACGATAGTTGCCATGTAAAAACTTGTGAAAATAATTTATATTAATTAAATCCCATCTAAAAACATAGAAACTATGCAATAAAGACTCAAAATCAACAAATAAAAAGGGGGTACAATTATCCTCGAAACCCCTCGATATAAAAAAAATGTAATACATATTTAATGCATTTCTACTTTTGGACCCGAGGGTCCAACAAATTTTTCGTTAGTATTTTTAGGATTTTGAGAAGAAACATACCTCATAGAAAAAAATACATTCAATGCATTGTGTGGCCCTAGCTATTACTAAGGCTACCCAATGTATTGAAGTGCATTTTTTCTGGTCGGTATATTTTCATAACAGATCCCAAATGTATTGAAATTAGATTTTTTGAAATAGAGCATTCTCATTGGCTCGCATCAATCAAAATCACTTTGAACCTAGCATGATAATTAAGGTTTGAGTTAAAAATCAAATTTTTGAAAACAATAAAAAGATTCTTTATTGTAAAACATACTTCATTGAAATGCATTTAAGAATTGAAAATGTCCTAGAGTGAAGTGAATAATAAAAAGTGTCTTGAGTGTAAGACAGATTCCTTCCATGATTTTAAATATTTTTGAATACTTTCTTCTTTTTAACCTTGAGAATAGCCGGAAATGCCTCAAGTCCTAGTTATTTTAAATGTATAATGTCAGATTTATTCAGTCTTTTAACTCATTGATATATGGCAAAATCTTTAATTTTCAAAAATGTGTCTTGTCGTTTTTCTAAACTGTGGTCCTTTGGAAGATCTTGCTGATTATCAAAAGTTGATCCATAAAATATTAATTTTAACGCTTAAAAATATCATAAATCGATTATACACTCTGACCAAAACAATCTTGATTATTCACTTTGACCACATTAGTTACATAAAAAACCGAGAGGCGTATACTCGGCAGAAAAACCAATTTCTTTAGAGTTTATTTCTTAATATTCATATTTGAAAAATCATGTTTTTTAACACCAATTGCTGGGAGTAGGACTCCAATGGAAGTTTAATGGATATTTTATAAAACTTTTTTCTGTCAGCTCGTCAAGAGTGAATCAATTCAAATATTCTTTTTATTGAACTTCTCTACACAGACTATTGATCATCATTCGACTATGATGATCTATATCATACATTTGCTGGATTACGCCTTTAGAGAAGATTATTAAAACTTTAATTTCTTGTAAATAGAATAAATCAATTCTCACTCACTCTCTCTCTCTCTACTCAACTATTCAGTCCGGCCAATTGAACCTCTCAAGCTTATACATTTGCCTTGTGTATACTCGTAAGTAGGGCCATAGTAGATCGGTACTTTACGGAAAAATGGTCTCTTTTAGATCATACAGTTTCATGGTCTATGAAGTAGATTTCTTGTCATTTCTCAACATGAAAATTGACTTGAAATTTAGATATATTCTCACTTTCTTCGTCAGGTACGCTTTTTCCCAAAATAATGCCCTAGTATGTATTTTTTTTTGCAAATATCACACTTTTGCATCTCTGACTAGTTTGTCTACTACTTTCAAATAAAGAATCGTGAGGAGGAATTTCATGTCTACCCCTCCAATGGACTTTGGTATTTCTTTTCATAAAAGTTGTAATTTGATACGATCAAAACATTCAAGATAGAAATAGATGGAAAAGCCACAGAAATCTTTGAAAAACAACTACAATTCATTGAAAAAAAGTGGAAATGGCAACAGAAGGCAGAAAATCTTAAATTTGCTTCTGGTATACATGTGTAGATTATTTTTGAATTCACATAAAAATCGCTGTGAAGAAGATGGTGAAGAGGGGCAAGTCCTATAAATATGATATCTAGGGCTCCCAAAAAGCATATTTAGCATATTTTGATATGTTGTTCCTTCTATCAAGCTAATACTTGTTAACTATTCAAAAGTGCTCTCTATATCTTGGTTTTAGGAGTTGGAAAAGCATATTTATCGCCCAAAAGCATTTGACGTATTTGCATATATTCTCAAAATAAAGCATAATCTGAGAAAAAATCGAAAAAATCCCAAATTTTACCTCAACATGAGGCTTTGTTAAAATCTCAATCAGATCCATATCAGTAAATATTGCATTAAATTAGAGAAATATTATTATAACCAACCTTTTTACTGAACTAAGAGAGATCAATTCTTCTATTCTCTCACTCGGTTTATCTGAGAAGGTCATGTGAGAGAGTTTGAAGGTGAGATTCTTATATTACATTAAAATACATTATTCAGCATATGCCTGAGCTGAAGAGTAAATATACAATGTATTATACATACACATCGATAGAAAAGTTGATGAATATTACTAATTCACTGATGAGATGAAAATGCAGTGTAGCTCAGCGAATACATACAGAGAGAGAGAGAAGTCTTGATGATACACAGAATCACTTACACATTGAGTAATTTATGAATATTTCTGATTTTGCATTGAAAATATAGATTCTTCTTTGCATTCCTGACCTAATTGATAAGAAATGGAATGAAAATGTAGATAGAGTGGCCACACGCATTGTGAATTTTCTGTCTAGTAAACTCATTAAAATTTATCGGTAGATTTTCATTCAATTAAAAATACACATGTTAAAATGCTTAGAGATGTGAGTAAACTAATTGGAAACACTCTTTTCTAACTCTTTCCACATAGGACTTTAATACAAACTATTTTTTAGCATTTTAACTCTTTTAGTAAACAACACGTCGTTTTTGATTGTTGAGGACAAGGATCAAGTTTTAAAATATTCTTCTCTCAAATTCTTTTAAAACCTTTGAGTTCAATGACCCAAGTTCTCATGAATGACAAATATAATATACGATTAGAGAATAGACAAAGAGTATTTATGAATAATTTCGATGATGACATATGAGTAATATGATATAACTGATAAAACTTGAGTTTCTAAGGGCTTGTTAGATGAAAAGAGAGGTCTTGGTTACAATTTTATCGAGATTTATCATCAAGGATCTATCTTTCGGATGAAATATTCTTTTTATTCCTATTCTTTATTCTTGGCTTTTACCTAAATATTCCTCCTATACTTTTCTGCAGAATTATCAAAATACATGTGATCAAATCAGGATTTTTGTCCTTCTAAATCTAAGACTAAAACTGCCCAGAATATATATATTTTTTTCAAAATACAGTCAGAAATTACTTAAAAATAATTGTTATTATTCAAGATTTCCCATTCCTAAACATGATCGAATCTCGATTACTGATCTAGTAATAAATTAGGGCCATCAAAATAGGCACCAGATTGAGTCAAATATAGACAGAAAGTGAAAAAAAACTTTAATTTTGATGAATTATATTCTCAAACCGGACACAGGGCAACGCACACACTAAACAGCACACTGACTTGTGATTAGTCGCCTCAGACAGACCTAAAAACGATTGCTCAGAATGAGCAGGTTATCCAACCTCTCTCATGTATAAACAACCATGTCGGTTTAAGGTCTGATGAGAGCCGACGAAAATAAAAAGGTTTTTTATTTACCCATCTGGCGACGTTATTCACTCTGCAGCATGACTCTAAGTCAGCTCCCTGCAAACATATTCAAGGAAATTAGGCATATTATGTTCTCGAATTATTACATGTTTAATCTGGATGAAAACAACACCATTGTACCGCGATATTTTCATCAGTAAAAGGCTTGTTATCAGGCTTTAGAATCTTTAAGAAAATGCCCATCTAGCCTGACAATGAGACTATCAATGAGAAATCAACTATATAGGCCTTTGTTTTTCTCAAACTAAATATATCAGTTTATGCTTAACGTACGGGATTAAAATTTGGTAAAATAAGGCATGAAATAAAAAAAAGTCAAAAATATACATTTGTAACTTTTTCCACCATCTCAATTGAATATCAATCTTTAATTTCGAGATTTGGCATTGAGTGTCGGATGAGAACTCTTCACAGCCCTGCAACTATTTTTAGTAGCCATCGTTTGAAGGCTACTTTTTAAATAGCAAAAACTGTTTACAGAGAGAGGAATGAATTTATCATCTGGTAATCTCCCAAAATTACATCTAACATTTAGAGATTCCACATGTTTTTAGTTCCCTAATTCATGTTCAATGTGGACAAATTTTGTATTGATTCCAGAGTTTTTTCAAACTGCTATTTCATCAAAACACTTTTTTCCTATCATTGATAATAAATCATATTTTGGGTGTGAGAACGCTGGACTTACCTTAAATCGATGGCCTTTATTCTGTCAGTTTCCATCTCTCGATAAAAATCATAGCAAAATCATGAAAAATTGGCGATTTAATCTCAAATTAATTTATCGAACTATTTAGTGATTTCTATTCAAAGACATTTCAGATTAGATTTATCAATACTGTTGAGCCTAGGAAGGTTGAGTTTCTCAAGATGACTGATAGAGTCAGAAAGACCAACAGTAGATTGAAAGAGTTCTGTCGGTAAGCTTTTAGAAGAGAGTTGTATGCATTTATGGATTATGAAAAACATAAATTCCTACTTTCAAAAGAAATACACATGTCCAGAAATCTTTTTCCTAGTCTCTCTCCAACCCTTTTCCTAGTCCATGCGTTCGAGGTAAATTAAACTTTATCAATTACATATTTTTATTCTTCGTTTACCTTTTTTTCTGCATCTTTCAAAGTCTCAAAATTGGTTCAATTAATATTAATCATTAAATTTCAATCGATTCTTTGCCTTTTTCTCTCTCATTCCTCCTCCTATCCACCGATTAAGTGATTAATATGTATATTTCAGTTAATCCGTGGAACTTTTATTGAAACCATCATTGTCTGCTTTGCTACACTATTAAACCAAAAAAAAGTATGAATGAATTTTTACACATGTGTATTTTAATCAATTTGAAAAAAAGAAGTTTTCATAGTACTTTAGATTTTAATGAAGAGAGAGAGAAAACCTTTCTCGAAGATATTTGAGAACTATCTAATTTATTGTTTACTCTATAATAAATAGATTTTAATCAAGTTTTATTGATCTGAAATGAAAGAGAAATAATTTCACATTTATTCAGAACAAACAAATTCAATCCTTCCTCCAACTCTCTCGGCCGCTCGGCAAAGGGCAATCCGGTGGTGATGAATCACGGCCCAATTGAGAATAACGGAAAGATTGGCCAGGCGAATTCAGCCCTCAACGTCTCCGATGTATCGGGTCATTTGAATCGTCTCGACCTAACGCAAGCCTTCAACACTCGAACACAAGGACAGAATGGCAAGTTTTCCAGCCACCCCAAAAATGACAATGGCGTCTACCTGAAGAGCCAGATGAATAACGGAGAGGAACGAGTGTATCATAAAGTATTAACCCTCTATCCCTTTAACAAAATACAAGACGAAGAGTTGTCCTTCATCGCCAATGAAGTCCTCGTGGTCATTGATAAGCCAGTGGATGATCCCGAGTGGTGGAAGTGTCGCAATAACCGCGGCGATGTCGGTCTTGTGCCGATCAACTACATCAAAGTCCTCCCAGAGACGCCTGCCTCGCCAAAGAATACGGCCCTACAGGATAGCCCCTCGGTTTCACCGCAAAGAAATCACTCGTCCAAGAATGTTGACTACCCCTCGAATAATCGCCAACAATTGACAACTCAACCGCAATTGCATGGCTACCCTAATAATAATAGTCAGAATAACGCTTATAATATCTCCTCCTACACCACAAATAACAACAACAACCATTATAGTTCGGGTAGAAGTGGTGAGTACTCGTAGCATACTTGGGCCTACTCAGATAGTCTCTGGTAGAGATGTGTGTTTTTTTATTTAGGAAATATTATTTTACGATTAATATTATTCTATCAAAAATGCTTCGGAAATATTTGATGAAAAAGAAATTAAAACCAAGACTGGTGTATGACTGGTTGATGTTCCCATCAGTGTTTATGAAAACGTATGAGAAGCGTTTATGTATGAAATATGTTGAACTTTGTTGATAAATGGCCTGTGATGAAAAAATCCAATTCGATAACCATTAGGAGAATTATGACATCAACATGGGCCAAAAGTGCCATTAATGCCCATTTTCCGTCACAATTACCAGAAATGAGGTGTCAGACTCATTTCATTAAACTCGGATAAAGCTAAAGGGATAAAAAATATTTTCCGATTCTTAATCTGCGGTTCAGAAAAATTTACTTTTTTGGATCTTTTTTACCTCGCCCTTCTGATTCTGAGGCATCAAACTTCGAAAATTGTCGTAATTATCATCTTGATAGAAGTGAGAACATGTCAAAATATGCATGCTACATCTGAATTCAAACTTATAATATCGGAAAGAACGAAATTTGACGAGTTTTGTCGACTTGCGTAACTTGCAAGGCTTATTTCTCAAGTGAGAGATTTTATTCGGGTATTCAAAGTTTATTATAAAAAGATGGGGTTTTTGAAATTACTGGCTCAAGTTTATCTCTCCGGTTTGAATTCCAAGTTATAGGGCTCAGTATTTTTATTTTATTTAATAATTAATTATGACAAAGCTTAGAGAATCCCTCTTCACTAGGACCATATTCATCGAAAATTGGACTTGCTTGTTTGTGTTTTGTAAATTAGTTTTCTTCGAACTCTTTGCAAATGCAATCAGGTTAATTAATTCCTGAAGAAATTACTTTAGAAGAATTCAGTGAATAATATTAGCATACAAAGCTTCTCCTCGTGTGAAAGGTTTCTGGTTGCTTATAACGTAGCTGGTTAAAGTCAAAAACTGAAAAAAATGTACTAATTCTCTAGTCTACAAACGATCTCAACAAAAATATCTGAATTCGTTCTATTTCTTCACAGAACCTTCTTCATACTGTCAATGAGGAATCATTTGATCTCAAGTTGACGAGTAGCTAAACGTTTTCAAACACGTATGTCTGTGCAAATACTTTATGTATGCTTATACAATAACTAGTTTTTTAGCTGGTCAATCATGCTTTGAAATTTGAATTTGGCATGACATATTTTTCCCTTGATACGCACTTGCATAAGACGAGTTTCCGCGTCAAACTCTGGCAAAGTATTCTATAGATGAAAGTCGATCTAGAAAAGATTCATTCTCAGAAAAACTTGAAATCCATGCAAATTTTAGCAGGTTTATTTCTGCTACTCAGACGGATCACCTCAATTTTTTCATTTTTAATGAAGATTATTTCAGAGAATGTTTTTCTTAATTTTCACCTTTATTTTAGTGCGTATCCAAGCAAAAGCATGTCGTGCCAAATTGAAATTTTTACAATTGACACAATAAATCAGATGAGATAATTTTATTGCGACTTTTTGAACAAAATTGAGCAGTTTAAAGAAAACAAATAAAAATGAGCATTCGATCAATTTTTTACCTGAATAAAAATTTGCAAAAATCGCATATTTAACCGATATGGCGGCTGCACGGTTTTCCTTAAAAAGACAGTTCCTTGAGTAAAGTGTCAGATTTATTGCAAAGAAAATCTGTTCATTCACACCCGTTCTCAGACAAAGCAAATCTCTTGAGACCCTTCAAAGCGTTCATGTCTGGATAATGGTTGTTATTTTGTCTGAGAAAGAAGTCTTCCTCTGCACTCTTGAATACATCTCTATCGTGTGGATTCTTGGTAGGAAGTTTTTGATAGCTTTTATAGTATTTTTGTTATTATAGAATTATGCAGTAGAAATTAAAAGAACTCGTCTGACCATGTTCTACTACAATAGAGTGAACAATAGCTCTCCTTTGTGAGACTTTTTGGAATTCCCATAAAGATTATCGTCTCCCGATTCATATTCTGTCCATAGGATCTACTAGTTTTCATTCCAAACAAGTCTTCTTTAAAAATGATAGGATACTGCGTGAAAGACCACTATTTTCTGAATTCGAATACATTTTAAATTTTAATGTGATTCATTCATAGTTTTTCGAAGAACTATTGATTATCTAGAAAATTTTAATTCAATTGAATCAACGGAATATGTAAATTCTACTCTTGTTCCGGTAAGGCCTCTCGCTTGAAATGTGTTCAACTGATCATTAATATAACTTGAACCTGTTGCGAATTAAGCCAAAATGAAGGTAAATTAACGGATTTATTGGTGAAAATTTTGGAAAAACACCTTTTCAATAAAATTGAGTCTTTGTTTATTCAAGGGTTTCTGAACTCATTACTTGTGTTGAAACTTCAATTTCATGAAATGGGAATTCTCAATCTTTCATCATCCATCATAACACTCTTCGTGTAAACGCTTAGCAAACACAGAGTGGAATAAATCTTTCCATTTTTGATTTTCCATCAACGACTGTTTCATTAACACACTAAACAATACTTTTTAAGAAGAAACTGACATTAAACTTTGTTCGGGTTTGCTGTTATAGTGTTCATTTTGTAGCAAACGCTTGTAATAGGACCTCTTTCTAGGTAGAGAGTGGTTATCTTCATAGTATTGCCTTAATTGGCGGGAAATTTTCTGTTTATCTCAATACAATATCAGCCCCATGCCGAATTTTGACTTTTTCTCGTTTCCATTTTTGCCTTGATAAGAAATGAAATCTTGGAGGATCCCATCCATTGCGTATCTTGTCCAAATCTTTATACCCAAAAAACCACAAATTACTCCAATAATTGCATAAGACACTGGTGTCACACAGATTCAACAGACTAATTTGCTGTAATAAAATCAAGATAGAAAAAACACTAAAAACTGTATCTAAGAGAGCAAGGTTTAATTTATAATAAATTTTTCGTTAGAATACAAAAAACTTCATCGCTAAGAATAATTATTTGAAAATGAGGTTTTTTTCTTTTCCATTTTTTCAATATAACTTTTTTAGTATTTTTATAAATGATTTCGCAAAAATAAAACAACAAATTTGAAGCTAATAATACGTACTATAAGATAAAAGAAAGAAATATGAATATATCTTGTATGGAATAAGAAATATTTTCGATCAAGCATCGTGTGACACCAGTGTCAATGGGGGCCTAGAAGGGTTAAATAATACCTACCTGAGACTTGTGAACCAAAATATTTTTGTGTTGTTTTTCTCAAATTAAATTCTAACAAATTCTATATTTTTCCTGGTCCAAATTTCATGTTAAGGCATAATTCATAGGACAAATAATGGTACTCATTATAAATTGTTAAGCCTTTCGCTTTCTTGTAACCTTACTTTAACTCAGAAAATGACTCAATCTATTAATAAATTGTCTCATTTCGTAGTTGACGGAGAGACCCTACGGCTACAATATGCAAGCATCTCCACAAAGCCGGAATTGAAGAATGAACCCTGGTATTGGGGCAACATCTCACGTGCTGATTGCGAAAGTATGCTGGGAAAGTTTGGTAAAATTGGAGATTACGTCATCCGTGACAGTGAAACGCATCCTGGGGACCTCACAGTCACAATGATGGCCGGGCTGAAGAATCGCAACTTTAAAGTACGCGTCTCCGATGGCATCTATCATATCGGCCAAAAGAGATTCGATTCCCTCAACAGCCTCATCGACCACTATACAAAGTATCCTATTTACAAATTTGAAACCGATAAGCAGTTCCTTCGCAGGCCATTTCGCCATCCCGGCTATGCCACAAATACTATGCTGAGCTAGACTGTTTTTCATTTGCAATGAGTAAATTTGACAATCAACTTTTTATTTCTTTCATACTCTACTCAGTCAATCTTGTTGGGTAATCGTTTTTTATTTATTCATTTCTACCTCACCACTTGAAGCCCCCATACCCCAATCTTTCCCACGAGTGCTCCACAAGAGAGTGAAAGGATTCATTGTTTTTTCTACACACCCATCACAGAGCAAAGATCATTTGAATAGTGAGAGTATATTCTGTTGCCTTTTTTGAAAAATGAAAAATTACTCCTTCCCCGGCCGCCCACGAATCCATATGAAGTGAGAAGAAAATACATTTAAAAAATGTTCTAACCTCCTCCACTCCAGTTGTTGTTGAATACAATATTTGTTATTTAATAAATACATTTATAGAAGAATATAAAAGATAAAGTTAAATTGACTTTTTTAAATTGATTCTCTGATTAAAATTAGTAATCACTTGTTAGAGAGTCTAAAAGAATGAATAATCTATTCTAGACTTGAATTCTTAATTTCATTCAGGAGTAGTAACAATTCGATTGATATTTTTACGCTCTATCGAATGAATTGAATCCTTCTCTAACCAATAAACAATAACAGGTATATAGTGGAATATCAGACATTTATTGTACGATAAGCATTAAAACCATCCTCCCCAGTAGAAATAATCAAGCCCGGTATTTGTGAGTGCCAATGGGCCTCTTTAACTTCCTTCTGTCCACCATGAGTAAAGTACAACTGTACAGGTATCTGACTCTCAGAACCATTACCTTCAATTGTCTCATTTTCAGCCTCGAGCGAGGTATCCCAAAGGGTGGTCTCATTATCCTCAGATGTCGCCAGAAAGATGTACTCATCACTCTTGCACCACTCCACCGAAGTAATCGGCTTCTTGTGATACCTAAAGATGTGCGTGTACCTCTCAACGCCCTCAATTGGATTAGCAGAGGTCTGACTCTGTAAGAGCCTCAAGTCCCAAACCCTAATTGTGGCGTCATCACTTCCAGTCACGAGCTTCGAAGTGTCCAACATTGACCAGCTACAAACGTTTATATCGTCATCATGAGCTTGACTAACGTCCAGCATGGCTTTGTAGTTCTTCGATCTAGTATCCCACACCTTAATCGATCTATCCTGGCCGACGCTAATGAAGACAGAAGGTTCTGTAGGCGACCATTGGATATCTTCAACAGACCCGACATGACTCTTGGAATAAGTGTATTGCGCGTACCAGCTTGTCTCATTAGGCGCCCAAATATTTATAACGCCAGCATTGTCACCTGTTGCTAGGGTACCAGCACGTGCAGCGGTGGGATTCCAGTCGATAGCGAAGCCCTCATCACTCTGACCTCTGCTAGTGAAAATGGGTAGGGTTGACTCTGGATCCTTGGCGAATTTGGACATTTCCCCAGAGTCATTCAAGGCAGCAATATGCTTTGAAATGTTGAATATGCTGACAGTTTTGTTTTCATTTAAACACCCGACCATATATCCACCTTGATATTGAACAGAACGAATTCTATTGATATTACTGGAAGTGTTAATCTTGAGGGATTCCATTTCAGGCTGATCGTCTAGATTCTCATCTTCTTCATCGGAGGATTCTTCTTCATTTACTTTTTCATCCAACTTCTTATAAGGCTTCATATTATCCAATTTGAGTACGTAAATACTTCCGACATTCTCTCGAGACTGAGAGCCGGCGACAATGTAGCTTGTAATGGGGCCTCCTCCACGTTCACATTCACGCCCATTGCCAAGGCAATCCTTGATTATATCGAAACTTAGACATGGGTTGTCTGTTGTGAATTGATAGTATAATCGATATGCTGATTCATCCATGACCATTTCATCAATATCTTCCTCTAGGTTCTCATCATGATTGTTGTCAATGTCCATAATTTCTTCAATTTCATTATCTTCGTCCATTTTAAAGGCCTTTGGTGAAAAATGATGTACTATTCGAATTGATGGAGGGTTGAAACAAATGCTTCTTATAAAAAATAAAAATTGGAGTATTTTAATAATCTCACATTATGAATTTATTTCAACCTTTTATTCAACTCTGGATTACTAAATAATTATAAAGTACATGTCTAGCTCGTTGTGCTACAATCACTCTTGAAGAAATGTTCACACAACAGACGTTTTCAGTGAAACCAGAAAAGTTTATCAATCGTCTCTCAGTACCAGATGACAATGAAAAGATTAAAGCAGCCCTCTCCCTGCGTCGTTATGTCGAATCCGACCTCAAAGAGGTCTCCAGTCAAGCGTACATCTTCTTCCTCGACCAATTGTGCATAGAAATGAGAAATTCCCTCCTCACTGGAGATAGAAACCTAATCAAGGGAATAATCTACGGCCTGAGTTGCCTAATAGATATTGACTTTATCTCCATTCAATCGCATTGCCTTCTCATCGCAAACCTAATAAGCACCAAGTTGATCACATCCGACATGAATATTTCAGCCTTGGAGGCCCGCCTCCTTGGTCAAATGGGCCTCTTATTCCCCAGTGACTTTGTGGAGAAGCAGTTAAAACTGGCCACTGACACTGTCTACGACGAGACAAAAGGCGAGAGTCAGCGGATATTCTCAATTCTCACTATTCGCGAGATCACCCTACAAACTCCCACGAGCTTCTATCAGAATGTCTACTTGTTCTATCATTCCATCTTGATTTACCTTCGTGATAAGAATTCCCACGTAAGGGAGTTGTCTTCCTTGGCTTTGAGAGCTGCCTTTACTGTAATTGTTGAGAGGGAGATTAATCGGAAGAGTAAGGAGCGCGAGACGAAGAAGAACCTCTTGCCGATGAATTCTTTAGCCGCGATCGCATCAGGTGGCGAGGAGATATTTCACACGGACAAGTCTTCGAGGCTAATCGGGGGCCTGATGTGGTATAAGGAATGTCTGTCTGAATCCTTGAAGCCCTATTCTGAAATGACAAAGGACTTGAATCCTAATGATCGGGTTAGTCCTATATTTCTCTGTTCAAATCTGGCATTTTCGTGTAGGTTATCGTCTCTAGGTTCTTATTCTAGTTTTCATTTCGAGCTATTAATCTTTATAATAATACTAAAATCGAATATTGCAAATACATTCACAATATATATATGCAAAATAGATTCTGATTTTCTTGAAAAATAGCCAAATATTCGAAAATCCTAAATATTTTTTATAATCACTTAATTTAATGTTTTTCAAACCAAGTCTTAAAGAAAACCTGGTATAATTTTGCATTAAAATAAACACTGACATAAACTAGAAAAAAGAATCTTTCGATTGGAAAATACTCTGCTAAGATCTTATTAAATTAGTAAGAACCAATCATATTTTTCCTACCTGAGTTGATAAAATATTCAAATTTTGGATTAATACATATTTGGACTTTTTGACTGTGTAATTACTTTTTATCCAGTATGTTTATTTTCAAAGTTATAAAGCCACAAGGGGACTAGGAGGGTCAAGTTGGAAAAAGCATATTTTCCCCTTCTTATAAATTACGAAAATAATTATCAGCTAATTCCCTTAGCGCCATCAAATTCTCTTGATTTACCTGAAAAAGTTGAACAAGGAAGAATATATGCACGGAAACCTCTTACTACTAACAGAGCTTGTGCTATGCTTTAACGCCGATTACCTAAATATAATAATACAGTTGAATACAATCGCAGATCTGGTGAGTTGATGTTTAATACGTTTTTTAGAATCTTGAGAATGAAAATATTTTCATATAATTCCTTTGAAATAACATTTTTCCAACAGAATTTTATCATACTGATACAGCAAAGCACAGACTGGTGCTCTTGTTAGCATAAAGGGTTATCTCAGTTCTACTTATCAACCCACTCGAATTGAAATAAGAGTCTTAATTACGACCAATCTCTCTCTATTTCAGCCGGTCATTGATTTCATTATGAGCAGTTACAACGAATCCTTCCAATTGGTCCGCAACGTAATCCTTGCCAAGTGGCCTTCAAACTCAAACATTGAGAACCCCCTCGACTCCCTATTCCTACTAGACCCGATCAATGGCCCCAATTGGAATCTGGCCCACCTCAAGGTCTTCTCCGAGGACTTTTCCAATTGGCATCGCTTTCAAAAGTTTAGCTTTGACAAATATTCCAAGTTTGGAGATCGTACAAAGCCCATATCTAGTGACACATGTAGGAGGTTGTTGCAAGAAAATCTCGACAAGATTTGGACCAATGTATTCAAGGCGATGAATAACATTGGAAGGAATAATCGTCTAATCCAGATAATTCTCGGTCTCCTTCCGTCTCTGATCAGTTTGAATGTACCGGCTTTTCTTCAGGTCGAGTTAGTTAATCTTGAGGAAATTATATTACCTTCTCAAATTGTTTTGTGCGTAAGGGGGGGGGGTATTGCATGATTTCACCACAATAAGCAAAACTTTTATTCTTTTTAGATCTAGGCATCAATTCGTCTTCAACTGGCTCTTTTCTTGCATCCAAAAGGACCGCGAGAAGCCCTATGCAATACTGACTATTGCAATAATCACCAAATATCTACGTAGTGAATTCTCTCTTCGTGGCTATCTTGCTCGCTTCCTACCAGAACTGAAAGCTTGTCTCCCAGGAAAGTGAGTTTAAACACCAATCAATGAAATACTTATCATCTTTTGATTACTTGGCATTCATTGAATTAGAATCAAGATTATATATTAGGTTTTATTTTAAGTTCGTTCGTATTTTCATGAAAAAAAAAAATTGATTTAAATACTGCTTAAATTTATATTAATTCATAAAAATAATTTCCAATAGAATCTATAACTCTTTGACAACGATTTGGCAGCTTTTCTGTGCCTTTTTTCCCGATCGCGGCTGATCTTTGAGGCTATTGAGAAGAGGCTATATTGACTGTTTCGAAATTTTTTGAATCATTTT
>JJOG01006396.1:0-15639 GCA_000715275.1 Gyrodactylus salaris
TGAAACAGGATCAGCAGAAGCAAAAGTCGAAAGAAGAGTAACAGCTCGATTGTCAAACCAGCGTATAATGAATACTTTTTCTTTCTTTGAATACAGAAGATCATAGCTGCCACGTCCTTCAGACTTGAGCACTTTTTCATCTTTAAGTACGTTCTTAAATTTTCCTAGTCTATTTGAACGAACGGTTCCAATGGAATAAATTCCTCTGGAAGGTTGAGTGAAATCATAATCATCAGACTCTAACGAAGGAATCCAGATGATGCAACCTCATCTCATTCTAACCATTCACTATGCGGCCCATGGTTCTTTTACATGGAATTTTATCAGTGCTAATACACAAAACAGCTTTTGAGGTCTTATAAGGGTCGTTAAAATTAAGATTCAGTGCATATTTGAATTGTGCGGTTTATTTATTAGATACTGCGTGAAAGACCATCCACAATTTTTTGATTTGAATAATCTCAATTCTCTTTCTGAATTTAAATACGTTTTAAATTGTGATGATGATTACTGTCAGAATTCATTCATAGTTTTCTATTAAAGTTTATCAAGAAATATATATTACAAAAAAAAATTATAGAAAAATCTGGATTTAGTTATGGTCCTTCACGGGGTGACTAATTTTTATCTCATAACTCGACTATAAAGTCTATAACCCAAAGCTGAAACTTCACATAAGCTTGATACACTGCTGACCTACACAGGTTTCCTCGAGAAGGAAGAGCATATTTTTTAAATTAAGACTTTTCAACTAATCTAATATCTTTTCGGGTTAAAATAGATATTTTCTCTTTAATAACCTATTTTGGCTCCTAAATCACATGATTATTGAATATTTTACTCAGCCCAAGTCATCAAATTGAGCAAAATACGTTTCGAATATCGGAAGAACAAAATTAAAACCTAAGCAACTTGTAAATATTAAAACATTTGATTCACTATGGCTTAAACCCTACTAGGCTCCCTGGGACAAGTAAACTTTACCGATTCATAACTTTGCAAATATATATGTCAGAACAAAAGTGGTAGAATCTTATTTTTACGGAAAACAGCTCTCTACGCCCTCCAATATTTATCAAAAATGTGAATCTCTCATCATTTGAAGCGAAAGATATATGTATGGGCGAGGAGCAAAGAGACTGAGAGTTTTTTTAAGAAAATATTCAATAGCTTCGAGAATTACAAAATCTTTCACTGCTAATACAAAACGGAGCAATTAAGTTGTAAAGCTCGATTGCAAGACTTTAATTCACGAAAAGTATACATCACTTGTCAAACGGCCTTTCACAACGAGATAGAGATCATTGAATGGCATCAGATTCTTGTTGATTTTTATAAATAAGAAAAATATGGAAAATATTTATTATTTCTTCATACAGCAAAAGGGCAGTAACCTTAGAAAGAACTTTAAGGAAGTAGGATACTAACTGGTGCTGATTCATGAAATTGAGAGAATATCATTTCTAATACTCCTACTGCTAGCTTTTCGTTAAAGGCATTTTTATGTGTAAATGCATTCATTAATCATCAATAAATACAGTAAACAAATTATTTTCAATATGGGAAGAATATTCTGGGAATTTTTTTCAATTTCTAGGATTCATCAAATTTTTCCATGAGTCGTATTTTTCATGAGAGCCTTTTAAATTTAATTACAGCCATGTGAACTTTTGCTAGAGAAGAGAATCACCAAGTGGGAATTTAAAGATTAAATCGTTTTAACCTTGTATTTCTACTGTATAATGCAAATGATCGTTATAAAAAGTAATAACTCTTTTAGTTAATATTGTTTTACAACGATATTTTTGCTCTGATTATTATATCAAAAAATATTTAATTATAGAAACTCATCTTCTGAAATAAGGGGTGGTATGTTTGGGAAAAACTATTTCAAATTACATTTGCTTGATTATCGATTCTTTATTTCTACCTAAAATTATGATTTATGATAAGCAGGATCTGTGTTATATAATAGAGAGACAATTTTCTGCTGATCTCGGGTCAGTTGATGCTTGTGAGAAGCTTCATTTTTATATTACCAAAGTACCTTCAGTCACGATTTCAAGTGAATTTATATATGCCATTATTAGAGTCTAATTATTAGACTATCCAATCTCTTTCTTACTCATTGCTACTGAAGCCACATTCTTTAAAAGATGAGTTTATCCACATTTTCATAAGTCCTACTTCAATGAAGAATCGTCATCCTTCTCTCAAGCTCTTTTCGGCTGATTTTAAGGGTTACTCGCAAATATACTTTTCAGAGATTGTGTAGAGGACCATTATGTGACATATGGCGTGGGCTTGATTCCTCTAGCCTCCATCCTCGAGGTGAGTTTATTTGGTAAATTAGAAAAATTCTTCTGGCTACGCACTTTCTTCGAGGATATTCTTCAGTCTCATTTATTCTTTTTCAATTTTTTTTTCTGTAATAATAATCAATCATTGTATGATATTAGACTGCAATAGTTGATTTCCGGTGAGTGTTTCTTTGCTGTGCGTATTTCTTCGGAATCTGATCTGTAGAGATGAAATCGAAAAGGAACTACTGAAACTGTGAATATCAACCGACAAAAACTCGAGAGAAGTATCAAGAAGGACTACTGAAGATGTGGATAGTCTAATTCAAGAAAGGATGATATGCTGCACCTAGAAAGGAAAGTTCTACATGATTCAGAAAAGACACAACTTCTAAAGCAAACAAATATAACCTACAATGGCCTACCAAAAGGTTTTTCTTAGGAGGGTTTCTTTTCTTCCTGTTTTGCAATTATTAAGCCTACTGAGATTTAACAAATTTATAAGGATTCAGAAACCTTTTCTCGTGATTAATTTCTTATCTACTTTAATTCATCCAAGAAAAAATAAGTCTATTTTGGTGAGGTATTTTTAGTTCACAATCTTCACAAATATTTTTATTAATTTAGAGATATCTTTCTCTCTTGAAAAGTTAAAAAAAAATTTCTTTCTTAAACAGTGCTCAATTTTATGGAGAGAAAACCCTTCGGGGGAACTAATTTATTGATACTAAATAAAAATACAGTAAATAGTTTGCGACTTTTCCCTTGATGTAATTAAATTGCAATAAAAAAATTATATTACAAGAGAATCGTCACTGCCTAAAGTCTAGAATTCTGGTAGTACCGTGGTCGTTTTATCGTACAAACTGTATTTCTGGGCCTCCCAATTATTGGTTTAGTCAACAGCAGACACCTCAAAGTTATCTAGGCTAAAAATTAAATTTTTCGGTTTCTGAGAGATTTTCCTAAAATATTTAGTTTGGGAGATATTCACGATTTCTTTGAAGATGAATGAGGTATTTCACCTTTTTCAGTATAATAGAATGAATAAAATAGAATAATTTGAAGATTTCTATCTTGCTATCCAAGCACACTTACATACCTGTGCTAATTTTAAGTTTGCTATAACATAAGATGAGGGAAATAGAAAAAAAACATCACAATTACAAAATGCATAATTGCTTTGGTGTCAATATGACTTGATGTATTTTACGACCTTGGATATATGAATAGCGATACAAAAGTCAATTTTGCTCAGGAGCAACACCGGGTTTTGTTGATCATTGAATGAGACATGTTCAAAGAAGATTTTACAATTTTCAAGATTTTGAATTCTTCTTCATGAACAAAGGTTCATTTCACCGCAAACATAATTATCGAAAAATATTTTGTTTTGTAAAAAAATGACCGATTTCTAGTTGAAGGGTTGAATGCATGCTTAGAAATTCTCATTCTTTTGAAATATTAAAATCAAAAAAATTTGCAACTACCCAGTTCGATCTTAGAATGAATGAGTCTGTGAATGAGAACTATCAAGGTTCGCAGTTATCAGCCTGACAAATAATTTTGCTCTTCGCTGAATTTTCATACATTTTGGTCATCCTCAGAACGAGAGATAAAGTTTTGAAGAAGAAATTCAATTTTTTTAATGATAATAAAATCTAATTAATCTTGAGCCAGAGAAATTTACTTACTCATCGTCTAGTAAAAAGATGCGTCAATATAGCATTTCCGTTAGATTTGGTAATTTTCATGTCTTACATTATTAAGAAAAATTAAAAAAACATTTTTAAACTTTTGAATTTTATTTGAAAAAAAAATCAAATTTCTGACAAGATTCAGATCTTCATGACTATGCAAAACTTTTTATAAAACATCCAAAGATGATTAGTTGTGAAATATCCAAAAAAAAGGAGAAAATTGAATTTTAGAATATTCTTTTCAAGATTCAACAAAACGAGATTTTTTGACTCCATCTTTTGTGAAATACATAGTTCAGAAGTGAGCTAGAAACTTTAAATAATTATTTAAAGATTATAATCTTGCCAAAAATGAATTTTTCGATCAAAAAAACTCGATCAGATCTGATTAATCAGAGTTTTTAATCTTCTAAAGGTCATATTTTTACACACCTCAACGGATAAAAGAGGTTTGTGTGGTCAACTGAATTATTCTTTCTTCGAAAGATTTCTCATCTGAGTTAATTTAGAGTATAGAACACACTCACTTGCACTGGAGAAAATTATTGAGGTCCTCGTTATTCCTGCGCGTTTCAAATTCATCAACAGAGTTATTCACATTTTCCAGTCTCTTTGAGTACTCGACAATATATCCACGAATGCAGTCGTTGCAACAACAAATTGAATTCTTGTGATCCTTGATCATGTCCAAGGTAGTCGAAATGGGTTTCTAGATTGAATGCCTATATCCAAAGATTGTTGATATTTTTCCTTTCTCAATTGAGCTACAGATGTGTGACTTGAATATGATAAGATTTTTATTCATTCTACTGTCACAAACCTACCTTTATATATTTAGTAACCTTGTTTCACTAATCTCTGAATCTGATTGGATGAGAGATTTACTATGCAAATTCATATGAAAAGTAAAATTCAAATTTCATTCATCATACTATGGAGAGATGTAGGATATTAATCATTTTCAGACAATCCGAGAGCATGACTCGAGACCTGATTCATTGATATGTCAAAACAGAATGCGAAAGATGTAGATCTGTTGGGATAGGATCAAAGTTTAAAATTGTAAAAAGAAACACAGGAATGATTCTACATTATGAGATTACAATCAACACTGTGCAAAAAAGTGAATCTCAGCTAGCAATGCTCTTGAAATCTAATATCTAAAAACAGTTGTTGTTGTTGAATGAGTTCAAATGTACGACTAAAGAGCAGTTTACCTTAGTTTGGTAGAAAATATTGTCCAATGAATCGTTGACTAGAGATCCAGTAGAAGAATGATCCAGAAAGTAACTTTGGAGTTGATCGCACTCTTGCAAGAGATCATGATTTTCTTGATGCGAAACGGAAAAGTTTTATCAATTAAATTTGTATCCATATTCTTGCGTGAAAGAAAGATCTCTGTTTAGTGAAAGAGTGTTTCAGGATTAGCATAAAATTGGTGAATGCATTGCTTCAACTTTTCTAATTAAATCTGAAAATTAGAGGCTGCAATCCAAATTTTTATGTCAAAAATAATTGATCGGATTTATTTTATAATGAAGTTGTAATTTATCATTTGTTTTTACTATTTCTAAGTAGTATGTTTAAACTATTTGTGAAATTGTAAAACAGATTACAATAATTTATTGAACAGTAGAGTTATTCATTTTCTAATGAAATTATGAGATGGCCTGAATTTTCATGGAAAGGTTTCGGTGAATATGTATTTCGACTATTCTCATCAGTCCTTCAAATGGGCTACCAAATGCCTTTTAAACAAAAGTTGTTTTTCTTAGTTTACACGAATCACTGATCAATGAAATCGACATCCGAGAGTCTAGAAATGCTCCTATTGCAATCGATTTTTAGCTCGAACAACCAATAAAATGCAAGTATTTCAATATGTGTCATTGATTACTAATTTTTGTGTGTGCTAGCGTGTCTGTACCACTAATTACTAGACCAATGAAAACAGTGGGAATTTCGGATTAGTATCACAAATTGTCATTCTAGTTACTTCAGTTTAATGAGAGACTACTTGGGAGATGAAGAATCTTTCACTCCTGTTTCTCAATATATATTTCTCAATCAAAACACATGTTTTTTAAATAAAGCATAGTATTTTTTCTAAAAATAACTATTTTCATGTACAAAATTATTTATTGCCTTTTTTGAGATTTATCATGCCTTTTTAATCGGTTAGATGGGGACGTATTTAATACGTCAGCATAACTTTGGAAAGAATTCAGTGTTTGAAACAGAAACACTACGAACGATTTGCTCAATCTCAGAATTATTGAGAAGTTCTACATCAGAGACGCAGACCCGACTCTGCAAATACGTCAATCATATGCAATCCCTAGAAATACGATGGCCAAATTGAGAGCTTTCTTCTTTCCTAGGGTTTCTATTTTGATAACAACTTTGAAGAATACAAAATTTTACAATTGATGAGAACGAAATTTAAAAATTTGTTTATACAGTATTATGAAAATGGTTAAACCTTAATAGAACTCTCGATTTCGGTAGAAATATATATCTTTCTATAAAAATAAATAAATATTTAAATGATATAAATTTCTCTCGTTGAAAAATTGATCATAAGTTCTTGTAATATTAGTTTGAGAATTATAATGAACCAAATATTGGAATGAAATGTTTTATTCTAAACATTGAATTCTTCTATATTCTAATTGTCCATATCCTAACAATCAAACATTTAAAATTGAAAGCAAAATAAATCCCTGAAAGAAAAAAACGTTCATGTGGGCCATTGTAAATTGAGGGTGTGGATGTCGGTTCTCTGCTTGCACAAAGTAGGTGTGAACTTTTTTCAAATTCCTTTGTGTATGGCCAATGTAGGTGGCTCCACAATCCACAGTGGACTTGTAAACTAAGCATTTATTTTCTTCGTGGTTGATTCCATCTTTCGCGATTAGATTTACTCTCCTAGGCCCGTAGTAACATTATTGTTACATCTCACTAGAAGGCTCATAACTATGACAAGAGGAGTGATAGGAATATTCAAACTAGTAACTAATTAAGGGATTTTTAAGCTTTCGAATGATATCACTTTCGCATCTCAATAATACATTATTAGGTTTTGAAATTTGCGCGCGAAAATAATTTGGATTTTTTTTTCTTTTATTATAAATTTTCTAATTCACATTCGGAATTATTCGATATTTTTCCTTTTGTAGATTGCTCATTGAATTATATGACAAGTTAAAAATATTTGATCTGGTAACTCAGATTCTGAAAAAATTCGAAGTTTAAGATTTTTTCGTTACTTTTAAAATAGAGTTTTTTTGAAAAATTTCTTCTGAATTTGCCTCACTAATTAATCTGCAACAAAATTCTCAAAATTTAAAGTTTTTCTATGCTTGGGCCTAGAAGGGTTAAAAAGTATTTTTGTTTTGAATAAGATTTTTAACCGTATTCCGTTATAGTTTTCTTTAATAAGACTTTATAATCCTCTTTTGACATAGCTTGAGAATCTATCACCTTTAAATACTAGTTTCATCCATATCTGTTGTTCGACGTCTCTTCTTCTTCCTCAGTATATTCCATTCATCTCCAATACACTTTGTAGATTTTGCATCTCCTCTGGTATTTCTTCAGGGCTTACCAACCGTTATATTCTTTTCTTCAGTCCAATTTTATATGAGAAAGGACTAAAACTATAACAGTGATGTTTGGTTTTCTGTAGATGTTCCTTTTTATTGAGTCGTCTTCTTTCCTTTTGAGTTTGTATCAAGGAAACTAAACTTTTTTCTTAGTTTCTTCTTCCTTTGGCAATCGATTGTTAATTTCTCAGAATAAAAGGAAGACAAAAAGAGTCAAGTTTATTTGGATGAGAGATGAAATGCATCGAGTGGAGGAATAAAAACCGATCAGAGTATAGTGTAAATTTTGTATGTTAAAGAGCCAAGCTTGTGTTTTTTGTGCTAAGATTGGCTATGCTAAGATTTTTTTTCCCAATTCCAAAGTAGGAATAGAAAACTGAGAAAGGAGGGAATTTTCCAACTTTCGGGGAAGGTATTGAGAAGAATAGCATTGAAATTCAATGAATAAATCCCAAGTTAACAGAGATTCTCTGGGCCCAGAAAATACAAATTCTTTTGATGATAATTCTCAAAAGATTCCTTTTCACATGATTAATTTCAAAACAATGTTCTCAGAAAGAATCTCTATCTAAGATTTGATTTATCTCATTGTTAATTGACATTACTTTTAGAGAAGCACATGAAGGCAAAATCGATCTTTGAGAATAATGATCAATACAAGTGCATCATTTTCTCCTCTGGAGAGATTGTTGAAATTCTGTTAAACAAGAATTTAATAAACCAAGTTTGTAGAGTCATTGAAAGAATTCATTGCTATCAAGATGAAGAAATTTGTCAATGAATTGTAGTTTTTGACATCTTTATTTCTGTTGATTGTTGAGATGGTATATTTTTGCTATTTCGGATCAAAAATTTATAACCTTTTATTTGATAAAATGCTAGAAAATTAGAAGTTATGAGAGAGAATTATTTTTAAATTCACAAAAGTTTGAAAATGGCTCATAATTTTTTTCTCGGATGAAACATTGTTTCATTTCAAAAAAAATTGACAAAATTTGGTGGTACACTTTGAAAAATAACATCTGCCAACTGACAGTAATATCGATCCTTAAATATTTCTTAAAGAGTATACTAGATGATTTTTACTTGTGTTTTAAGACCTTATTTGAATAATCAAAAAATGTTTCTAGTCGCCCGAGTTATCAGATGAGCTCTTTCATAATTTAGGATAATAATAGAACGGCCTTTACTATTTTGATAAATTCACAAAAATTTAATTAAAAAATAACATTTTATTATTCTCTGAAATGTATAAAAAAATATTTTCATCTCACCAAATTGGTGGAAATTTTTTTTGAAAATGGTTGATATCTTGAGTTGAGTTTACTGGAAAGTTCACAATCATATGATCCAAATTTCTTTGCTCCATTTCTTTTAAAAGTGTAAACCTATCATGAAAATATTAGTTTAGATTTGATATTCAAGAGTATCAATTTATCCGATAGAGTTTATTTTGATAAATGATGGGGAAAAATTAAGATATTCTCTAGAAATAACTTTGCAAGAATCAACTTTGATTGAATTTAATACTCACCCAATAATACCAGACATAAAGGCAGAAGGAATTGAAATTATTCTAGAAGAACCATCATATCCCATAGTAATGAACTGATTGCTTTCAGGTGAGTAGTCATAAACGATCGCTGAGACCGCTCCAGCCTCTTGAGCGTGAGCGACTTTGGTTAGAAAACTGCAGGTACCGCGAAGTATAAAGGCAATGCTTCCAGTAATTCTTTCATGATTTACTATCGGGGAGCAGGCATTCGGGGGATCTGTCTGAATGAGCTGAGCTTTAAGAAAGGTTGAATTCTAGATTATGAAATTGAAATTTACAAAGTTGGGACCGAAAGTAGCTTTTACCAAGTTAATTTGAAAATCTATCATTGGTTTAATAACCTGGATGATCAAATCATTATTGACTGTTATAGTAGACTTTGTTACGAGATCGCAATTCAATAAACAGGGTATGAGAAGGAGAATAAGTAAAGACACATTTATCATTTTTAAAATTTTCACTAGCTTAAACAATCTTATTTTTAATTTAGAGAATGTTATTTTAATAAAATAATACTCAATTTAAAATTCTTCTCCCTAAAGGAAGAAATAATAATCATGTCGAACAATCTTTATCACTTTCCAAACAATTGTCCCCACAGATATCAAGCCATTCAACACAATAATAACCCGCAGCTTCGTTGCAGCCAAGTGCGCCACAACATCAGACATCCTACTCCACATTTAAATGACTCCCACCCAGCGAGCAGCCCAAGTATTCACTCGACAAGCAGTGGTTATAGCAGCGCTAATGCATCTTCCACTCCTCTCTCATCTATGAAGCATCCAGTTAACTTACGGGCAGTTGAATTGACCCCACTGTTGAAGGAAAAGATTGCCCTCTTACCTGGCGGCCGCACACGTTCCGGTGGCCCAATTCTCTGTTTTCCATCGAATTCCAAAGCTGACGAAGTCAGCCTTGAAGACCTCTACCTCCTGGTTAGATATCTCACCTACTTACCAGAAGAGAGTGCTAGAAAATTTGGATTTGCCGTTGTAATCGACATGAGAAGCGGTACAACTTGGCATTCTGTTAAGCCCATACTAAAAGTATTAGAGGCCTCCGTTGGTGACAACGTCTCAATGACGTTTATCATCAAGCCAGATAAACTCCTTGAAAAGCACAAGGCACAAATGGCCATTTCAAAGTTTAGTTTTGAAATACAACTTGTTTCAATGGATGTTTTATTTAAAGAAATCGATCCCAGTCAATTGACATCGGACCTTGAAGGCAGCCTCCCGTACCATCACGAAGAATGGATTAAGATTCGGTGTGCTCTTGAAGAATTCTTCCTCGCTGCCCAGGACATGCATGACAAGTTTGTACAGCTGCATGCCCTTTTGGATAGAAAGATTAATCCGGAAAATGTTAATGAAGCCAAAAAGTATTTAGAAGATCATCGCTCCATTCGAATTAAGGTGAGTATTTTCTATGGCGCCAAATTTTTGATTTTGCTTAGGCTAAATGTCATTTTAGATAAACATCTTATCATCATGTAGATTGATTAACAATTTGAGCAGAAAAGTGCATTGGCAGGAATGAATTTGACAAAATACCTAGGCCCAAGTTGAACATATTTCCTGTGACAATAAAAAGATTTTCTTGGATAGTAGACAGTTAGTAGACCCGCTAAAGCCGGTCCAAATTTATTATTAAACAAAACTGCTCTTAACACTAAGAGGATTATACATTGACAGAATCTGATAAGTAATCAGTGATAGCTAGAGTGACCAAAAGTTATATTTTACATATTAAAATTTTTTAATGTCATATTTTCATAATACATTGCATTGGGAAAAAGTAATTCTTGGATATATATTTATTGGAAAATTTCAAGATTTCAATGAGAAGTTTCTCTCGTATGAAATACAACTCAACGATAGAAAAAATTTTAATTAAAAAAATAATATTTATTGTAAATTCTGGTAATTTGAATAATGTCATATTCTGGTAATTATTTTTCTTGTTTTAGGAGTTAGAAAATCATATTTTTGCATATTACTGAGAATATTGAGGTACTTATTAGTAGGAAGATTGAGCTATTTTGAGATGGCTTGACAGCAGAAAAACTTGTTTCAAGCCGCAATTTTAATGAAAAAAATTGAGTTTTCACTATTTTCATTGAAGAGGATTCTCATTGAAATTTATGTCTTTAAATTGTTTATAATTTACGCATAATACAGTATCAGCAAAAATAAGTATTTTATTTTCAAAATAAGATTTTAGAGAAATTATCTTGATTTCATCTAATCGAACCTCGTGATCTGAAAGTCCCATCTTTAGAGATGGTTCGATAGCTGAGCTTGAGCTTCAATCACGAGGCTCTTTTATAGTTGTTTAGTGAATTAACCATTGCATTTTATCCCTCTCCATGATAGAGGATTCATCCGTCGAGAATATTAAATTTTCATCTGATTATTTTTGTTAATTCACTTCGTCTATATAATTATTAGGGCAACCAAAACTCTTAAAAATACCATACTTATTATGAGATTCATTGAAAAGAGCCAAAACTAAAGCCCTTGTAATTACGACTCAGAGTTCTAAATACTACTTAATATGTCCTTGCATAAAATCATATTTTTATCTAAACCTAACCTCAAGGATTTTTTCAACGATAAACCAGTTCTCAGAATGCACATTTGGTTGAAATGTAATCCTCGAGTTCCCTCTAGATATTTCACGCTCCAATTCCCACTCTGGAAGCGGAAGCTGACCGACTCACAAATTGGCTTCGCTATGGAATCTCCTCCACCCCCGGCTCATCAGACTTTCATCAGCAGAGTAACTCCAAGAGTCTAGCGCCCCAGACTGGTGCATCCTTTATATCCACTTCTTGGGTCACGATGAACCCAGACTTTCAACAGGTGAGTGAAAAATTGTTGCCAATATTCTTTCTTTTGTGTTCCATCTTGGCCAGCGCCATTTGAGTAGTTTTTATAAAAATTATTAGCCAACAATATCTCAAAAAATAGGTACTTTATTCTTTACTCTTGTTTCTTTAATTGATCATTGCTAACTAGGCAAGATATTTTAATATCAAAGTTTCAAACCGAATGCTCCTTATAGACATTTTAATCTCGAGAATTCATTGAGAAGTTTTTACTACCATTCTCAAGGGTAAAATTCAAATTGCAATCTAATTTGGCGAAAATATTTAGATTTTGAGTCAGAAGTTCGTAGTGCTTATCCTAAAATCGATTTTTATTACCCTGACCGATGAGCTGATTACGAAAAGACGCCCTCATAATGAAAAGAAAACAATTATTATGATTTAAAGTCATTCCTGAGTGTTGCTTGTGAATAAATCATATTTCTGTGTATTTGTGCATTCTAGTAAGCAATAATACAGTAAAATCGAACAGATTTTCTCTCCACTAAAAACTGAGAATAATCATTAGCGCTGATGAATCATGTATAATGCATTATGTGTTACAGGAGATTACGACGTAATTCTTCTTTCATTTAGAAGACTAAGCAACATCTTCCAAATCATATGATTACTACCACTTGAGCTAGTATACTTTATTCCATATTTACCAAACAGTTCTTCCATTGTTTACAAGTCAATTGTCTTGTGCTTATTCCATCAAATCTCTTCCCTTCACTATTCATACTTGTGGCTACCAGAAATGTGTATTTTTCACTTGAAAATATCCAAAAGAATTAAGATATTTGCAATAAATATGCTGTTTACATCAATTCTCATCTCTGTTTTCCTGTGACAAGACCATAAACAATTTTTTTGAATACTTTCTATTATTGTAGAAAAACATTTTAAACCTTTCTTTTCACTTGAAACTCATTTTTAGAGACTCGAAAACAGTATTTTTATCTTTAAATACGTACAATAACAATCTAATGTCTAATTTTATCTGTCTAAAGTAAGATGAGTAATCAATGATTCTTTAGAATATGACGAGGTAACAACAATACTCAAAATTCCGTATCATCAGCAATCAAAAAATTTTAATTATTCTAATTTTGAAACATAAAACTAGACATTAGATTTTTATTGTACGAATTTAAATATGAAAATACTTTTTTTCGAGTTAGAGTCTCTAAAAATGAGTTTTGAGTGAAAAGAAAGGTGAATAAAGGTTTAAAATATGTTTTCTTTCGCATATTTATATGCTTTATAAGGGCATATTGATAAATATCCTATGAGATTGTCTTTATCAACATTTTTAGAAAATATTGATCCTTAAAAAAGCAGAAACAGGCGACTAAGAGGAGTGTGGATTTGTATCCCAAGGAGTTGATAAAAAGATGACCCCCATTATCTGTCATATTTAGGTTAATTCTTCAAAGAAATCTTTAGTGGGTCATAACAGAGAGATGGAAAGATACAACTCATGTATTTCAGTAGACCTAACTCAGTTGTTCACGTCAAGGATTACTAAAATGATCTGAAAATAATGGGATTTCAATGATGGTCGATTTAAGAAATCAAAAGTTAACTTGTTATGAAGATTCAACGCTATTCTAGGAATATTTCTTTTTGGAAAATCTTGTAACAAGATGCACTCTCACACCTTCAATGTTGTAGGCAATTTTATCATCTTTAAATGAAAGATAAATTCCATGAGAAATTTTATAGTTTTATATAAAAAATAAAAGTACACTTCGGAATACAGTTTAAAAATAGTAAGCACCCCCAAAAAATGTAGAAAAGTATACTTATTTTTTTCTTTTCTCTCGAGTACTAAAGTCGAATTTATTTTTCAAATTAAATTTTGTTTTAAAAATTAAAATAAATTTTTATTTTTAGCAAAATTGACTTTAAGCAAAGATATTTTTGTATATTTATCAACAAATTTTTAGCGTTCTCTCGCATGTAATATGAAGAATCCATCAAGGTTGATTAATCTTGCTAATTTTGGATGGGATATAAATTCTTCGAATCTCAATGAATATTTACTTATGAGTAGTAGAGGAATGGTTAAAGTTGAAATGATGTAAGATCCAAATAAGGACCTAGATTCAGTTTGGACTGATTTAGGTCAAAATAATCTAATTTACCTCGTTTTTCAAGTCAAAATTATTAGAAAAATGAAACTCTAAACGGTTCTTATTTCAGCTCGCTCCGCAAGTCCGACAGACAGTCGTACGGCTCTACGAAAGTCGTAGTTCACTCCAGAATAAATGGGAGTCATCACGTGGTCGCATGGAGCAAATCTATCAGCTCCGCCTATTCGAGGAAGACGCCGGTCGTATGGCCTCTTGGCTAGAGCAGCAGAGACGGGTCTTCCTAGAAGACTATGTAGATATCGGTTGTAGTGCTAATCAGGTGAGCGACATGCTACCTGTTTATTCTATTGGGTTTAAAATTTAAAAAAAATTTAGATTTGCTAACGATGACTAGTTCTTCCTTAATCTGGATCAAGTGTTGTGCACTTCTTATAGAACTCAGTAAATGAAATCTACATTTTTTTGTATTAAAGACCAAGGTATGGCAGTTGCATTATCAAAGAAAATTTGTTGAACAGTGTAAAAAGGTGCAAAACAGACACATTTTATGATATCCTCGAATATTTCACAATAAACCTTAGAATAAGATATGAGATTAATTGAGAGTTTAATTAAAGTTTTATCGATAAATCTTTGTTTCGATAATATGCAGTAATTTCTTAAGCAAGAATAAAAAGAAAAACGGTAGTATAAAAAACATGTGGGAACATGATAATCTCTATTCAAAATAGAGGGTTTATATTAAAATCTGTTAAATAGAAAAACTAGCAAAAATCTCTAAATAATCCCCTCTTCTAGGCTTCTGAACTACATTCGGAGCATAGACAATTTCTGTCCAACTGCGCCGGCGTGAGAGAGCAGGTCTCCAGACTGACCGGAGTTGCCGGCATGCTGGCCGACACTGGCCACTTTGCCAGTCAACAGATTCTCAAGCAGGTGAGCATCTTCCTCTAGCTTAATGTAGCACCTGGCTGAATGCGCATGTGTCTTCCAAATCCTTTTCCCCTGAGTGTTCATAAATGAATTCTTGCAATTTCCCATGTAGGCTCTGAAGATGGATACATGAAGGTAAACAAAACATGTTGACTAATACCTCTTTGAATACACAACATGGCATCATTCCAACTTTTTAATGGTGTAGAATTATGCGCGAAAATAGTCAAATAATGGCTACATCGTGGCAAAATTCAACCCACTGAGTCACTTTGCATCTAGCAACTGACTAAAAATGGCTTTTTGTCTTTCGATCTATTTCGTTTTGAAATGCAAGAAAATGTGATCAATTTTACGATACGATTTTAGAAATGGACTATTCGGTCTATGTGTTGCCATGACTGACTATAAATTGACTATTTTGAGAAGATGGAAAGAATTAATAATTTACCGTGGAAACTCATTAAATGAAAAATAATGATTTATTTCTGAAATTGAAAGCCAGATATCTCTGCTAGCAACTATTTTTCGAATCAAACGATGTAATAAGCTTATTATGTATACTATACCCTCTT
>JJOG01006397.1:0-11685 GCA_000715275.1 Gyrodactylus salaris
ATGTCTCAAAAAATGAATAAGACTTTTGAAAAATTATCTCTAAAAAATCAGTCACCATTCTCTGAATGTGTGCCTGAAAGAAGATTTGAATCTATTCATCTAAATACATATTACATTTTTCAAATTTGACACACAATCCTTCGAACGATCCCTTTGTGATGGGCAGAGAATTTTTTTAGTGTGTGAAGTTCACGCTGTGAACACTTGTGGGGCAGAGAGGTGAATGAAATGGCTGAATGCTGCATTCTGATTGGTTATTGAAAATCGTGATTTAAAAGAGATCTGTGATCGTTAGAGATTAGAGATTAGGATTTTCGCTAGGAACAGTCACAACCACATAAAGAATGGTTGTTGAAATCATTAAAATCTGTCGTGTAGTTTCTGAGTTTATTTCTGATTTGTAACTTGAATCTATATTCTAGTTGAAAGAAATTATATAAAAAATTACCTATTTTCGTGGCAGATCAGATAGGTTTTAGAGACAAAGCCTAGATATATACTCTCACACAAGTTGATCTCTCTCATTAATTTTAGATTTGCTTCTCAAAGTATCTACCAAAGCCAAGAGGAGTGTTTGCAGATCGCTATCTCTATTCCTGTTACGTATTCTCTCCAGAAAATAGGTATGTTATTCGATTATCGTAACTGTATCAATTACGAAAAATAATGTTGATTCCTTTTCTCTCTTAATTCCCGATAGATTTCGACTAATATGCCAACGCATAGTTGGGAGCAGAATTTTCGATTATACTATCCTAACTTTTATTGTATTTAATTGTATAACACTCGCCATAGAGCGTCCCTCGATTCCCGAGAAAAGTCTAGTGAGTGAATCAATTCATCAATTTTGCTACTCTCGAGTAAAAGTGTACATTCTACCCTAGGAAAGAAATCTTTTAACAACATTCAACTATCTCTTTACCTTCATCTTCACGACAGAAATGATTATGAAGGTCACTGCAATGGGTTTCCTTATAGATGACGACTCATACCTACGATCTGGTTGGAATATTATGGACGGAATTCTCGTATTGGTATCCCTCATCGACTTGTTGTCAATACTCTTTGGGGGATATAAGAAAATCTTTGGAATTTTACGGGTCTTTAGACTATTAAGGACTCTAAAACCCTTGCGGTGAGTTGGTAAACTATTCCTAACACTCAAACTTTAGAGTTATAAGTCGAGCGCCTGGCTTGAAGCTTGTTGTGCAGACTCTACTATCATCGCTGCGGCCAATTGGGAATATCGTATTGATTTGTTGGACCTTTTTCATAATCTTTGGCATACTCGGAGTGCAAGTTAGTTTATCTATGATCTTTTGGCATTTTTGTCTGTTAAATTACAGCTTTTTCCTGAATCCTACTTATTTGAGAGTTATTGATCAACCATTTTTAAAATTATTTTTTATCAATATTTTTCCTGTTGCAATTGATAAAATAGTTGGGGTATAAGACTCTTGTAAATTGTAGATAGTCCAAACTATGCTAATTTCCCATCTAGTTATTCAAGGGCAAGCTTTATTACTGCGAAGGGCCGGAGATACATCACGTCAAGACGAGAGATGACTGCGAAAAGGACCCAAGGAACAAATGGATCAACCAGCAATACAACTTTGATAACCTCTTCAAGGCCCTTATGACACTTTTCGTACTCAGTAGCAAAGACGGCTGGGTCCAGATTATGCACAATGGTCTAGATGCAGTGGGAATTAATATGCAGGTCGGTTATCTTTGTGTTTAAAAGCAAAATCTACGGAAAGTCATTGTTTGCATGGGAATAAGAACAAAAACAAAAGAATATCTTTCGCCTAGAAAGTTATTGTTCTTGTAGAGTTCAAGTAGATTAGTCAAGCATTTCTCTTTCTTCTCTAGCCGATAAAGAATTACAACGAGTGGTACATGCTGTATTTCATATCCTTCCTGCTATTGGTTGGCTTCTTTGCACTCAACATGTTCGTGGGAGTGGTCGTCGATAATTTTCATAAATGCCGGGAGAATCAAGAAAAAGAGGAAAAGGCCAGAAGAGCCCTTAAAAAGGTCAAACAACTCGAGAGGAGAACCCAAAGTGAGCACTCTTACATGTATCATTAATAAAGCAGACCAGCTTACAATAGTCTAATGTTTTTTTGAGCACTGATCACTTTTTGCAGTATTTTACCGGCTGTAATTATTACCTCTTCGATTCGAGGTGTTTATGAGTGCGAATAAAGAGAACTCATTCTGGAAATTAATATTAAATTTGAGTTCTAATTGAGAATGATTTAAGGAAATCGTTTTTAACTTTCTTCTTTTTCTCCATAGAAAAGAACAAAGATCCTTACTGGATAAAATTTCCCACTTGGCGAAAGCGGATGTTGATCGTTGTTACAGATAAGTATTTTGATCTGGCTATTGCTGCAATTATCGGAATTAACGTTATCACTATGGCCACAGAATTTTACAATATGCCTGTTGTAAGTTATCTAAATACGCTCAATCTCATATGCAAAAGAATTTAGGGGTGGTAATATTTTGTGTTTACAAGTTATCAAAAAATACAAAATAGGTAAGCTATTTTAATCCGAAAGTAGAGGGGGTCATTTAAAAAACAAAAGAATAAAATTCAACCAATGAGAGACGTCCTTCTTTTAATTGGTTCAGAAAAGAGTAAAAATCTCTTTTTGCATATTCTAAGAGTGCAAATGGGTCATCAACTTTATCCTATTTTGGTCATCTGAGTCATAATATCTCTAAATTCAATAGGCATATGAGGGTCATGAAAAATAAAGTTTTTTTTTGAGTAAAGAGCTGTGAGAATCACAGAAAACTCAAAAGAGTTGTGGAAGTTTTGAATGTGAAAAACTTTGCTCGTTTGAAAGGAAGAAAAAGTTCAGAATTCTTAGGGTGTTAATTAAAATAAATTCTCTCTTTTAGCTCAATCAAAACATATCCTGATCAGAGTAAAAAATTCATTTCCGTTATGGGGAAAAAAACTTTCTCTTATCACCAAAGATTTAAATCTTTAATAATTCCATACAATATACAGAGGGGAAAGTTTTGAGAAAGGGAAAAAATTAATTTAAAGACGTTTCTTTCTGAAATGCCAATCACATTTTTGATTTCTTTCCTCGTCTCCACTCCTGTCTGTGAGGAAAAGAAACTACTCTAAATATTGATTTGTCCTTTTAACGAGTTCCCATTTTTTAAATAAAGCTATTTAACATTTCATTTTTCATATTCTTGATACTTTTTTCAGGCTTACCGCAAAAATAGCAAATGCAACTTTTATTTTAAATATTTTCATGAACGCAAGAATAATTAAGATTCTCTTATGATATTCCACAGGTCTTAAAAAGTATACTTTATTATATTGCTCCTATTTCTCATATTGACAAGTTCAAGCTTTTGCAACTGATAGCTAGAAATGCATAAAAGGTATATGTAATCACTCACAAAAGAGACTTGTACTCCTTTTCACTCAAACCGGGATCAGAATCAAGATTGGTAAAAGTTTAGGCATTAATATTGACGAGAGGGTTGAACAACAACCTTGAAATACTTTGAAAGTCATGAGACCTGTGGTGTCTCATTTATCATGAAAATAATTAGTTAAACATTTCCCTTAATTTACCAGATTACTACTGTTAAATAATCATGTAGCATTTCTGCCCCCTTTTATAAATTTAAAACCATCTTTTCCTTAGGCAATGACATTAACACTGAAGATTTTCAATTACTTTTTCACGCTGGTTTTCATCGCTGAAGCGGTAATTAAAATGATTGCTCTCGGTTTCGTCAAATACATGAAAGATCGGTAAGTCTAACCTTTTCAATACCTGTCCACTTTGTTGCAACACTTTCCCAGTTAATTTGGTTGGATTGGTCCCTCTTTAAGGGAAAACTATTATTGAGTTGATAATACTTTCCCCTTTTTAAGTATTCGTGCTGTAATACTATTCTCTTTATGGTCACTTTTCCACCACTTGAATCGTTTGCAAATGTGTTTGAAATCCCAAAGTTGAAAGGGAATATTATCCACACTTTGAGAAAAAGTGTTGATTGCACTGGAGTTTGTCACTCTCCAATTTCGTTGTCCAAATTAACTCAATAAATGAATTTGATTTTTTATATTCCTCTCATCATTCTTCATTAAATGGAGGCAAAAAAGTAACGGCTTGCTCTATAGATCCCATTTCGATAGACGGGAGAAGCGTTTTATCTTGATTATATAATAATTGTAAATCTTTTTTTCTCTCTCTGCCCGCATGAAGTTATCTGATGAGAAATCATTCAGGGTAATAAAATCCAAGAGCCCACATCCTACGAAATATAAAGTTTTCTATCATAGAATTCCTTTCTATATTTAACCCCGAGAAAAAAAGGTTGTACAATAGAGAAGTACATGTCTCATGGGAGATGGAAACGAGGGACTCCCAATTGACGGCTTAGGAAAAAATCAAAATAGAGTATATTGTTTTTTGATGGAGATTAACCAATGAGAGAGTGGGTCAGATATTTGGGTGTGAATGTTGCTCTTTTGACTTTTTCAACCTTTTCAAAGACAACTGAAGTAGGGAATGATCCAACCAAACGCCTTGCCAATAGACACAATTGTTCTAACTATTCCGTCGATTGGGAGTCGCTCGTTTCCATCTTCAATGATGTGCAAAGAAACAACCCCTTTTCCCCGAGAATCCAGATAGAAATGAATTCTATGAAAATCTTTTTCAATCATATTCTGATAAAGTTTGTATGGTTCCAAAAACGTGACAAGTTCTAGTCTCTATTAGTAGAAATCAGGGCACATAAAGAAAAATTACCTTGGCCCGTCAAAACCCAGTGCTTTGAAAAAATCAAACGTCGGATGTCGATAAATCTGAAATTGGACAAGAATCTGACGAAACTCTTTCTGCCTCAGATAAATGAAGATATAGAAATGTTATGATCTATCAATCTACAAAAATAATACAGAAATCGATATTCGAATAAGAAATTAAATCATTATGAATTTTTAAATCTCCATTTTTCTTCTAAATAAAGAATTTGAAATTGTGCATTCGTAACATGAAGAAACCAATTGTGTAGACTATGATCATTCAACCTGATGAACATTTTTTGAAAAATCTTTAATTAATTTTTATTAAATTTATATTTTTGCCTGAAAACGATTATTCCTTCTGCAGATGGAATCAATTAGACATTGGTATAGTGATATTCTCAATAATCGGAGTAATCTTTGATGAGATGAACAATGATGTCCTGCCATTCAAGGCAACCATAATCCGAGTGATGCGTGTTCTACGAATAGCTCGAGTCCTGAAGCTCCTCAAAATGGCCAAGGGCATTCGAGAACTGCTAGACACTGTGATCCAGGCCCTTCCGCAGGTCGGAAATCTTGGACTTTTATTCTTTTTGCTCTTTTTCATTTTTGCTGCCCTCGGAGTTGAACTATTTGGGAGATTGGGTGAGCAGAACTCTACATAGATTAACATTAGATTTATGCATTGTTATAGAATATCAGTTTTTATAGCTTGACAAGAATGGGGACTCGATTTTAGATTCTTTCTTAGAAATTAATTTTTATCCCGATTATGCGGGTTCTATATATGTAAATGGGGGAAGTGTCGATTCGATAGCTAGCTGACACTTTTAGAAGAAAGGAACGGACTCGAACCAACGCCTTAGATGAGGGGATAGTATGAGAGTTGAACGGGATTCTTCTTAAAATTGTGTAGGTCATGTGGCACTAGGTCCTTTTAATACTAAACCAGAAGATTCGAATTTTTTATTAAAAATCATACATCTCAAGTGTTAACGGATGTATAATTCCTTATCTATTGGATGCCGTATTTTTCAGACTTGCATATATTGCTCCTCCTCACAAGATGCGACAGAGATACAATAATTTCAAATTGAGTTAATGAAAAAAGTTTTTGTGCTTATCAAATTTCCCACCATAAATGATTCAAATTGAATTTCAAACATAGAATGCAACCTGACAAATCCGTGTATCGGCTTGAACGATCGACATGCGAATTTCAGGCACTTTGGAATGGCCTTCTTCACCCTATTCCGGATAGCAACTGGCGACAACTGGAATGCCATCATGTCTGTGAGTCTTTAAAAGTTTCAACTAAAGAAGCTGGTCCAATCTGTTTTTGATTAAATCAAAGCTATTTTTTCCCTCATCTCTTATAAGAAAATATTATTCTGATGAATTATTTTCAATGAATAGCATTTTTCTTTCCCTGAATCTTTAGGGACATAGTTCTCATTTATTTCCCATCCCCAACATCACATGAGCAGAGGACATATCTACTTTTATTTCCTCATAAAACTTGATAAACAATAATTTCATCCATTCTCGAGTGACTCTTCTCTTAGTGTTTTTTGTTGTTCAGTCATCCTTTGAACAGATCTCTGACCCTTTATTATTTCAAGAGTCTCTTTTTTTCAGTGTTACTTTTCTAGGAAACATAATCTAATTTAACGCCATTATCTTTTTTTCACTACTTTTTTTTTCTAATTATATATTGCATGATCTAACTTAGATATTTTAATTTGATTTTACTCCAAGAGAAAAAGTTCGTCTGGTTTCTTGAAGGTAGCAGAAAAGTAGCACAGAAATCACACGTTTCAGGCCAACAAGTTTTTTTTATCGAACTTTTTTTGGCAAATTAATGAAAATTTACACCATTTTCATGAGTAGAACTTTTCTTTTAAGTCTTACATTGTGATCATTAGAACTACTAAATGCATACTTTTTTGTTATTTTTATCTTCGTAGATATCGAATGTCAAATGACATTTTAATTCTTTCTGTAGTCTTTTATTATTTTCTATATAATCTAAGAAATTCCAAGAAAGCAACAATAACTGCTATAACTTTTGTAATCTAAAACTACATTAATGTGTCATTTGAAGATGATTAATTTTATATTTTTACCAAACTCGTCAGTTCTTCTAATGTGTAACGATTTATATAATACATGTAAAACAAATTTTGAAATTTCAGTAAAATGTCTGCAGAGTTAGGGTCTGAGTATAATTTTTTTCTTTGAATTGAGTTTCATAGCCGAGTCCAACTCTCTTCGTGTTCACATGACGGGTTATAATGGGGAAGGAGGGTTTGAAACTATTTAAAAAGTAAACCCATTTCGATCCTCTACACCATCCATCCTCATGATGTGGAACTTTTCAATAATTCTGACATTGAGTAGGTCATTCGTAAGGTTTCTGAGTTATGCTGACGTATTATACAAAATACGTCACTATCTAACCGAAGATAATTAATTGCCTATTAAACAGGTTTAAGGATTCAGATTTCAAACTGTTATTTTCCAAAGTATTTTCCATAAATGATCAAAGTATTATAACTGAGAAAGAAGATATTGAAGAAAAGTGATCGGCTAGGACTTTTGATTGAATATTTGAGAAACCGTATTTGCTGTTGAGGTGAGATCTTTCTTGAGAATAATCAAGTATACACTGTCGGAATTGCTTTATCATAATTGTTGTGTTATAGTTGATCGCGTATTTAATAATTCATTAAAAAAGTTTTTCGGAAATCAATCAATCATTTATCATTCATACAGTGTCATGCAATGTTTTTTTTATTTCAATATTCTCCATTTCAATAAATAAAGCCAAGAAAATACGTTTATATTCAAAGTGAATATAGATTTTGGGAGCTCTACTTTACCAAAATCTGTTCCTCCTCATTTTCTCAACCGCCCAGGGTAGATCTCAAGATTCGAGTGGAATTTTTTGAAAAGACATTCTTTAAAATTGTATTCCCTTTTAGGATACCCTTCGTTCTAATTGTGATTCCTCGGAGAATTGCATTCGAAATTGCTGCCCGATTCCGTACATTTCGCAAATATACTTTGTCGTCTTTGTTCTATTGGCTCAATTTGTGTTGGTCAACGTTGTAGTTGCTGTGCTGATGAAGCATTTAGAAGTGAGTTGTGTAATTAGAATTTTACGCTAGAGTTATGCAGACAAAAAAGATTTTCCAATGTTCAAAACATGGTATTGACATTTTTATTTCATCAATTGAAGGTTTTGTATTGAATCCCACAGAGAAATGCCTAATTTGTATTCCCGAACCTACTTAAGATAATATTGACTGAAATTTGAGTTCCTACTTGGTCAAGTCAGAATTAAAATGTTTCTTGCAATTTTCAAGTTGAGAGCATGGAACAATTTCTGCAGTATATTCTCTAAAATCACCCAATAACTAGGATTCGTGCTTTCAACTAGACAATAAGCGCCAATTAGAGTTTTGTGAATTTTCAGTGCAAGATTAGTAAATCTCAAATAACCATTCTTGTTGTCATAATATCACTTTGATTTAATGGCACTTTCTAACCATTTCTCTCCAATGATTTTCTAGGAAGCTCAACATAAAATTACGAAGAACTATGATTCATTAATGGTAAATTTTCCGTATAGAATATCTTTTTTTTCATCCAAATCATAAACGTTTCCCAAATCCGAATAAAAATCATTTCACGCATCAAATCCTATAAAAAAGGATATTAAACATTCATAATAATCGAAATGTATAAATTCTTTTTGTATTTTTGCAACTTTTTATATATCATTCTCTCGTTCGTAGGAAATTAAAAAAAATGGAAAATAACAGTACTCAAACGCTAGAGAGAGATTAGCTTCAGATAATTGATTTCGTTTTAGTCATAAACTTTGAGTTCATGCTACGTATAACACAATCAATCTGTGCTTTCTCTCTCTGAGATCCCCACAAGAATGGTCTAGTATAACTTTTGAGATTTTGCTTTTCTAAATTCGGGTCGCTCTCCAGAAGCATGCTAATATTCAAAATTATCAAAATCTCTTCATTCGATAAATACATTGTTTCCAACATGATGCAATACTATTGATTAAATATGAGCGTATTTATCAATCAAATCTTCTCAAAGTTAGAAAAACCTCATCTTAAAATATATACGCACACTTTCTGGAGAGTAACCAGGACTAGCTTGCATGCTTCATTCTCTAAACTAAAGAATGCAGATTTATCTGGTCTAATTCAAAATCTTCATAAAATTATAGAACGTTCAAGTTTTGACTAAATACTAGCCAAATTACCTCTCTAAGGATCTAAACTGTTGAAAATATTGTGCCGTGTATGCATCATTAGAAAGAATGAGGTTATTTTGGAAGATCTCTTAGAAATATCACATTTCTATCAAAAATTAAATTGTGAATCATATAGGTTCCATTTCTCATCATTAGGGCTACCCAATGCATATTTTTCATTATTGGTCGTTGAGTCGAGTTGATTAAGAATATATAAATTGAATTATTTTTAAGGGCTCAGGGAAAAATATGTGCATATTTCACCTCTGATTTCACATACTTTTGCATATTTGAAAATGACTTAATTTTAGTGAAGAAATTTCAGAATACGGTGTGTATTTTCATCAAGTGAATGAGTCATATCAATTAATTTGTGCTGATTTTTGTCATGTATGAACAAATGATATCCAATCACTCCATTAGTAATAGAGATATACAAGAGAACATTTTTATTCATTTCATGATGGCTAAATATGTAGCAGACTACCCTCTCGAGTTCAAGATGATATTTTTTGATCCAAAATACACATATTTAATAGACTTTAAGTATATTTCAGAAATTAGTTGCATATAATATATATGCAGAAATGCATATGTTCGCATATTATCGAATTAAAAATGCATATTTTGGGTAGCCCTACTCATCATCCTAATTTTATTTTATTTTTAGTAATTTCACGATTCCATAATATTATTCACAAAAATGTAATCTTATAAGGTTTAAAATGTCGCCTTTAATCATTAATGTAATTTCTTCACGGCACTTTTTTTCTAGAGCATGAATTACCATTATTCCCACTTGCACCAATTTGTCAATCAACTTTCTTTTCCTACAGGTTCAATTTTCCATTGAATATGTATTCCTAGAAGCAATCCTCATTTAATTTCCCTCTCCAAACATCCTGGAAATCATCCAAGTAGGAGTCCATTAAGTCGAACGAGGAAATTTGAGTACTCAAAAAAAGAGTATGCATGTATTGATCGGATCCGAAGCTCCCTCCAAGAATATGAGACATGTTTTTCCTCTGAGATGAACCTTGAACAATAAGTATGCTCCTATTAACACTCTTGAGATAGGCTCAACCAATGTCTGCTTTGATATATTTTCTGGTTAATTGTAAAAATTAATTTTCCTAGGAGTCCCATCGAACTCTCTGTGATGACGAGGATTTCGAGCGGGACATGAACCTCATAATGGAGTCTGATGGAATGAACTTTGACATGTCCAATAAGCCACAGAGCAATAAAGATTGCGAAAATGTAAGTAGATATGAGACATACAAATGTGTTTTTGCTCTTGATCGAGGAATGATACAGGTTAAGGCCTTGCTGAAGATCGAAATAAATCCTTTTTTTGAAATTGAAACAGCCAATAGAAATCGTATAAATTTAACATGTAGGCCCGAGAAACGTACGAATGTCATTTCTCTGCAGTGGCAATCGCGTTCACAAAAAAGGCTCGCCATTACATCATTAGATCTTAGTTTATAAACTGTTTTCAGATCAAAACCTATGCATTAGGATTCGAGGATACAAATTTCGTTGAGGTAATTCTTCTTAATTCTTAACTACGTGTTTTTTCTAAGGATAGTTTTAGAAATTCTTCTCGATCCTTCTAAAGCAGGTCGCCAAACTCCCTACTTGAGAGCAGTTCTACATTAAATATTGTTCAAACTTGAAATTTAATATTCTTCGCTGCTCTAAAAATTAAATTTGGATTTTAAAGTTGAAATTCTAGCAGCTTAAAACAAAAATTCTCTCAATGGTTAGAATATCAAAAAAGATCTTAAAAAGAGTAACTATAAAAAATAACTTTTATTCTCTAACCCCACTATGCATCCATACATCGTTAGAAAGCCTATTTTCCGAGTTAGCTAGGTGCTTATTCTTTGCATATTTAAAATTGTCTCTCTCCTATCAAGCTGAAAGATAAACACCTTTGCCATGTCTGCCATGATTCAGAAAATTTTCTCGAGTTCAAAAAAGCACACAACTTCAATTTAGGGTTGATAATCACACATGAAATTGAGTTAATTGCTTCTTTTTAAGATCTTGAGATCATAGCAGAGTCTCCACTACTTTATTAAAGAGGAATTTAGTTAAATTTATTCATTGTGGTGGAGTGGAAATATCTTGGGCATAATGTGTAATAAAACTTTGAATTTTATGAGCATATTTCTTGTTAAGAAATAGAATAAAATAATATATTTTTAACATTCTAGAAATAAAACATAATGTCTTGGCTCTCTAGTTATTATGTATTATGTACAGTGATATTTTCTCTTAGTGTCGATTCCGTTCGACAAAAACCTAACCTGAGACTTTGCATTTGGTTTATTAATTCACCTATATTTTTGCGGAAAATTATTTTAATTTTCTGGTTAGCCTTCAAAATCAGATTGCACTTTTTCATTCTATAATTTTTGATCTTTGAAATTATTTTTAAATCTTTTTCCTATTTTTATAATCGATAATCGGCGCTGCGACTTTTTTTTCTTTTCGCAATAAATACACCTTAGCTTATGACTCATCGGGAGGAGGGATAGAAATGAATTAATATTAAATGCAAACACATGTGTGTGTGAAAGTTTTCTGCGCAGATTTT